>JAQFZU010001249.1:0-14703 GCA_034696185.1 Henia vesuviana | reverse complement strand
TTGGAAATTTTCAAATTAATTTTTGGAAATTTGGAAATTTTCAAATTAATTTTTGGAAATTTGGAAATTTGGAAATTTTCAAATTAATTTTGGAAATCTTTTTTTTCCAAATTTTCAGATTACTTTTTTAATAGAAATTTTTGAAAATTTTTCCAATTTTTTTTCATTTTGAAAATTTTTCCAATATTTTTCATTTTGAAAACTTTCCAAATTTTTCTAATTTCATTTTGGAAATTTGTGGAAATTTTTCAAATTTTTTCAGTTTTGAAATTTGTAGAAATTTTCCAAATATTTTTCATTTTGAAAATTTTCCAAATTTTCCACATATTTTTCATTTTAAAAATTTTCCAAATATTCCAAATTTTTTTTCATTTCACAAATTTGTGAAAATTAAAAAAAAATTTTTTTTTCAAATTTTTTCCATTTTGGAAATTTGTAAAAAAAATTTCAAATTCTTTTCAATTTGAAAAAAAAAAATTCGTGAAAAATTTACCAAATTTCAAAAAACATAAAAAACCTAAAATCACCTTAGGATAAACAAGCGGCAACTCATCCTCACTCATCGCGGCATTCTCGTTATACATCACCAACCACACAAACACCCAAACAATCCCCAAAACACCAAAACAATAAAACGAAACCTGCCATGGCAAATGCGGACAAACCTAAAACAAAAAAACAAAAAAAAACCATTAAAAAAACCCAACCAACCACAAAAACCAACAACAAACCACAGCAGTAACAGTCTGTCCAACCGATCCAAACGCAACCAAATACCCAAAAGCCCTCGACCGCTCCTCGACGGGCACAGAATGTGCAAAAATATGAAAAATCGTCGGCAAACCCAACCCTTCTCCCAACCCCAACAAAACCCTGGAAAGCACCAAAAGATACACGGACGACGCAACAAATGGCGTCAAAAGGGTCGACAAAGACCACAGAAAGACGGCGCTCGTCAAAACAGATTTCCCGCCGATTTTACTCGCGGCGCTCGCACCAATAACCTAAAAAATAAAAAAATAAATTAACATAAAATACAAAATTTACATACAAAATTAACATTCAAACCTGACTCGTTAAATAACCAAATGCAAACGAACTTAAAATCCATCCTTGGCCGTGTAAAGTCCAATTGAATTCCTCACTCATTTGTACAATGGCGATCGGCATTAAAACACGATCGGCCGCATTAATAAAATTAGCGGCCGAACATAATGCGACGATTCGTGATGTTTTTGCTAACATTTTTGCAATTTTTGCTATTTTTCACTTTTCACTTTTTCTTGTTTTTCGGCCGCTCGAGTTGGTTGTTTCTATTCATTGTTGAAATGTCCTGAAATTTAATGATTTAATATCAGTTTTAATTTGTATTTATTATTTCATACGAACCTTAATTAATTTGATCGTTTTTTTTCTATATTTTAAAATGTTTTTAACGGTTTACCAGATTTGCTTGTGGACGTGGATAAAGGGCGCGGCCATCTTTCGTGACGATTTTTTGGGTTAAGTGGAGGATGATGTTTTGTTTGGTTTGAATTTTATTTTGGATTTTTTTTTTAAATTGTTTTGTTTGTGATTTAATTTTATGATTTTTGATGATTTTTGGATTTATTTAAATTAAATTTTATTTTTTTTTAATTTGGTTTTTAATGTTAGTTTTGGTCTGTGTTTAGACCGTCCTCGTGTTATTTGGTATGTCGATCGCTTCGTTCTTCTTTTCCATAATTCGTCGTTTATTCTTTTCACGTTTTCAGGTTTAATTCGAAAAGGAATTTAAGTAATCGTTGAAAATATGTCGAATGTACTCGCGGCTCCCATTAAATCGTCGAACGATAAACGCGAATATCGGTAAAAAAAAAAATTTTTCGATGATGATAAAAATAATATTTTTTAATAGATATCGTTACGACGATTTTAATTCTTTATAAAATTTTAATTTTAAATAAAAATCACAGCGATTTATGAGTATTTAAAATCGGGACTCTTTCTTTACCCGCCATTTGCCATTTGCCGCGCCGCGTAGTGATACACAATCACTTTGTCAAAATTATTATTTAACATTTATTAATTTGTTAATTTCAGTACGATTCAACTAGAAAACGGATTAAAAGCATTACTAATCTCGGATTTATCGTTACAAAACGAGCCTGAAACTGACGATGAAAGTGAAATGGACGAATCTGGGAGCGAAGACGACGAATCGAGCGAAGACAACGAAATGGAACGAGACGAAGACAATTCAGAGGCTCAAAACAGTCCGAAACAAACGGAAAAATTAGTAAATTTAATTTAGAAATTGTATGTAATTATGTTATTTTAATTTATTTTAATTATTTTAAGGCTGCGGCTGGTTTGTGCATCGGTGTGGGCAGTTTCAGTGACCCGGATGACGTGCCCGGTTTGGCTCATTTCTTGGAACACAGTTAAATATTTGCTTTTTTTGCTTCTTTTTTGATTTTTAATATTTGGTTGTTTTATTGCAGTGGTTTTTATGGGCAGCGACAAGTATCCGGCCGAAAATGGTTTCGATTCGTTGATTAAACGATGCGGTGGAAGTGATAATGCCGAAACGGATTGCGAAAGGGTAGATTTTGAATCGACCAATCACAGATGGGAGTTAAATTGGTCTACTTTTCTGATTGGTCGAGCTAAATTGGTCTACTTTTCTGATTGGTCGAGCTAAATTAACTGTTTTCTGATTGGTCGAACTTAATTATCATTTTTTTCTGATTGGTTGAGCGAAATTAACAATGTTTTCTGATTGGCCAAGCAAAATTATCACTTAAATTATTTAAATTTTATTATTTAAATCATTTTAAACATCTTTCGCAGACCGTATTTTACTTCGATGTCCACACCAAGCATTTCCACCACGCACTCGATCATTTCGCCCAGTTTTTCATTTGTCCACTCCTTAAAATGGACTCGATGGAGCGTGAAATGCAATCGGTCGACAGCGGTAAAGCCCATTTTTAAAAAGGCTAAAATTTATTTTTAAAAAATAATTTGAAATTAAATAAATTTCAGAATTTCAAATGAGTCTAAACTCTGACGCGCACCGCAAACAACAACTTTTAGCCAGTTTAACCAAAGACGGACACCCGATGAAAAAATTTATGTGGGGAAATTTAAAAACACTCAAATACGATCCGAACGAAAGGAAAATAGATGTTTATTCGAAATTAAAGGAATTCTGGAAAAATCATTACTCGGCTCAATTCATGACGTTGGTCGTCCAATCGCGCGGTAAATTCAAAAAATTCAAAAAATTTAAAATTTCCATTTTTTATTTGAATTTGAATTTTTTTATTAGAAACTTTGGATACGTTGGAATCGTGGGTTAAAGAAATATTCTCAAAAGTCCCAAACAAGTAAATAAATTTAAATAAAATGCAAATTTTTCAAAATATTTGAAAATTTAAAAATTTAAAAATTTGAATTTCAGCGGTTTGGCGCCATTCACATTCGAACGTTTTTCGCGTCCTTTCGATGACCCATCGTTCACTAAATTTTATAAAAGTAAGTTTAAAAACAGTTAAAAATTCAAATTTCCGTTAAAAATTTAAAAATTTAAATTTTCCAGTTATTCCCGTTAAAAACACTCACCAGGTGGAGCTGACGTGGTCGTTACCGAGTCTACGTAAACACTACAAAATCAAACCGCATTGTTACATATCGTGGCTAATTGGACACGAAGGAAAAGGATCGATTTTATCCTACCTTAAAAGCAAGTGTGTAATCGTAAGATAATTTATTTAAATTTATTTACATAAAAAAAATTTAATTTTTAAATTTTTTTCATTTTTAAGAATTTGGGCTTTGAGTTTATACAGTGGAAACGACGAAACGGGATTCGAGCACAATTCGACGCATGCGTCGTTCGGTGTAACTGTCGGATTAACCGAAGAAGGATTAGATAATTTATTTTCGGTATTTTTTTCGTTTAATTTTGGTTTAATTTTGGTTTAATTTTGGTTTAATTTTGGTTTAATTTTGGTTTAATTTTGGTTTTTAGGTCATAACGACTGTTTTTCAATATATTCAAATGTTACGTAAAAATGGTGCCGATGCGAGGATTTACGAAGAGATTAAAAATATCGAGGAAAGTGTTTTTCGATGGAAAGATGAAACCGATGCTACTGATTATGTACAGAATTTATGCGAAAATATGCAAATTTATCCACCCGAGCATTATATTTGCGGTGATCAGTTAATGTTTGAATTTGATTCCAAGGTTTGACGTGAGGTGGCGCTTTATTTGAAAAATTGTTGATTTTTGTTTGTTTTAGGTTATCGAAGATGTTCAGAATATGTTATTACCTGATAATTGTAATATTGCCGTTATGTCGCATAGATTTGAAAAGGATTTTGGGGATAGAAAAATTGAAAAATGGTTTAAAACTCAGTATTTTGAATCTGGTAAATTTTTGGATTTTAATAAAATTTTTTAATTTTTTAATTTTTTAATTTTATAGAAATTGATCAAAATTGGATCGAATCGTGGAAAAGTAAGTTTAAATTGAACAAAATATTTTTCAAATTAATTAAAAATTATTTTCTTATAGATTTACAACCGAATCCGAAGCTTCATTTACCAGAAATCAACAAATTCATCGGTAAAACAAAAAATTTTTTGAAATTAAAAACTTTAATTTTAAAAATTCAAATTCACAGCGACTAATTTCGACATGAAAAAAGCTGATTTTAGTGCATCCGAATACCCAATAAAAATTATTGACGATGAACAAAGTTGTTTGTGGTATAAAAAAGACATAAAATTCAACGTCCCCAAAGGTTAATTTAATTTTTATTTTTAAAAAAATATTTAAAATTTTTAAATTAATTTTTTCAATTTCAGCGTATGTTTATTTCCATTTAATTACACCTCTCGTCAATGCCTCGCCCCAGAATTCGTCTCTTTTGGACATATTCGTCAACGTTTTGGCCCAAAACCTCGCAGAAGCCGTTTACCCGGCCGACGTAGCGCAATTATTTTATAATATTTACGGAAACGAAACCGGATTAGTCGTACAAGTTCATGGATTTAATCAAAATTTATACGTAAATTAATTAAATAATTTTATTTTAAAATTTTAAAATTTTATTTAATTTTTCAGATGCTTTTGGAAACGATTTTAAATTACATGGACGAATTTAGTGTTAATAAAGATTTATTCGAGGCAGTTAAAAAACATTTAATTAAACAATATTATAATAAATTCATCAAACCTAGTAAATTATGCGCGTAAGTATTGAATTTTTAATTTTTTTTAATTTTTTTAAAAATATTTTTATTTTCAAGTGACGTCGGTCGTTCGTTGGTGCAACAACAACATTGGACTTGCGTCGATAAACGAGATGCCATTTTGAATACGAATAGCGACATGTTGTGTTCGTTCGTTAGGAATTTTAAAAATCAACTGTTTGTCGAAGGGTTGATTCAAGGGAATGTGACGGCCGCCGAAGCTTTTAATTATTTGAATTTGGTCAAGACGAAATTGAAATGTCGGAAAATTTCGCGCCATCTGTTGCCTGAAATTCGTGTTATGAAGTTGGGGAATGGCGAGAAGTTTTGTTCTGTTAAAGGATTTAATTTGGAGGATAATAACAGTGTTGTTACTAATTATTATCAGTCGGGGCCGGGGAATGTTCACGATTGTTGTTTGATGGAGGTGTTGATTGTGAGTTGATTTGGGGTTTTTGGAGTTTTTTTTTATGTTTGTGTTTTTTTTTTGTAGGCGCTGATGGAAGAACCGTGTTTTGATGTGTTAAGGACTCAGCAGCAGTTGGGTTATAGTGTTTATTGTATGGTTAGATATTCGTTTGGAATTATTGGATTTTCTGTTACGGTTGAAAGTCAAGTTGATAAATTCAGGTTTGGATTTTTAGTTTTTATTTTATGAAATTTTCATTTTAGGAATTTGGAATTTTTGGGATTTTTCATTTTTTAAATTTGGAATTTTTTGGAAATTTTGGAATTTTTCATTTTTCAAATTTGGAATTTTTTGGAATTTTTGGAATTTTTCATTTTTCAAATTTGGAATTTTTGGAATTTTTGGAATTTTTGAAATTTTTCATTTTTCAAATTTGGAATTTTTTGGAATTTTTCATTTTTCAAATTTTTCATTTTTTGGAATTTTTGGAATTTTTCATTTTTCAAATTTTTCATTTTTTGGAATTTTTTATTTTTCAAATTTTTCAAATTTTATTTTCCAGTGTCGAAGAAATCGACGAACGAATCGAATCATTTCTAACGCACTTCCAACACAAACTACACACCGAAATAACCGACAAAGAATTCGAAACTCAAGTCACTTCACTAATCAAACTCAAAAGCTGCGTTGACTTACGACTAAAAGAAGAAGTAAATCGCAACTGGAACGAAATTATCCACGGAAATTATCTATTCAACCGACAAGAATTAGAAGTAAAAATCCCCATCAATCTCAACCACCCCAAAAAAATTCATTTAAATTCCCTTCCAGATACAACATTTAAAGAAAATAACTCTCGAAGAAGTCCGTGAATGGTACAAAAACCACCTAAAAAGTGAAGAAAAATTCTCCAAACTCGGAATTCAAGTAAAAAATCCTAAAAATCCAAAAAAGTCCAAAAAACCCAACAAAGTCCAAAAAATCCTAAAATTCCTAAAAATCCAAAAAATCCAAAAAATCCAAAAAAATCCAACAAAGTCCAAAAAACCCAACAAAGTCCAAAAAATCCAAAAAATCCTAGAAATCCTAAAAATCATAAAAAATCCAAAAAGTCCAAAAAATCCTAAAAATCCTAAAAATCCTAAAAATCCAAAAAAATTCAAAAAAATCCAAAAAAATCCAAACAATCCTAGAAATCCTAAAAATTAAAATTTCCTGCGCAGGTGGTCGGCAACCAATCGAAACCTACGGAAACCGACATGGAGCATCACAACCAGTCACCCAAAAAATTAATACAAGACGATTGGAATAAAATGTACGAATTAAAATTCCTAAAAGGCGATTTGAAAACGGAAAATGCACACATTAGCGATATATTTAAATACAAACAAAATTTATCCATTTTTCCTGTCATTAAAATTGTGAAATAAAATTTTAAAATTTTTATACTAAAAATATTTTTTTTATTATTTAAACCTTTTCACTAAAATTAATTTCTTAAGCGGCCATCGCTTGCGGTTCGTCCGTGTCCAAATGCGGCGATTGATAAGATTCGATTGGCGGACACGAACAGACGAGATTCCGATCTCCGTAAGCTTCGTCGATTCGACCAACGGTCGGCCACATTTTCGTTTCGGGAGTCACGAAAGACTTGGAAATAATTTTTAAAAAAATTTTTAAATCGTTTTAAAATGGCCGATAAAAACTTACGATCGGATAAGCAGCGACATCTCGTGAGTACGGGCGGTTCCAATTCATACTTGTGACGTCGTGTAAAGTGTGGGGTGCCATCTTGGATTTGTTTTTTGTTTTATTTTAAATGCTTTTAAATGGGATTAGTGGAGCAAACCTTTAGTGGGTTTTGTTCCGGGTGCGCTCGGCCTTCTTCGATGTCCCTCGCTTCCTCTCTGATGGCTAAAAAGTGGTTTTGTTCAGTTGGTTTCGATTTCCAGATTCGAATCTTACCTATCATTGCGTCGCAGAATCTGTCCATTTCTGCTCTGTCTTCCGATTCCGTGGGTTCCACCATCAACGTGCCTGCGACCGGCCACGACACGGTCGGCGCGTGGTACCCTGAATGCCCGAAAAAGATTTAAAGGCGTTAGGTTTCGTTAGATTTGCTCGATCGTCGCTACTTGCCGTAGTCCTGAAGCCGTTTGGCGAAGTCTACGCAGTCGACGTTCGCCGTTTTCTTCAGATCCCTCACGTCCAGGATGAATTCGTGCGCGACCATCCCATTCTTGCCTCTGTACAGGATCTTGTAGTGCCGTTCCAAGCGACGTGCCATGTAATTGGCATTCAGGATGGCCGTTTTGGTCGCCCTGCAGAGTCCGTTGGCTCCCATCATCTTTATGTAGGCCCAGGATATGGGCAGGATGGAGCAGGAGCCCCACGGTGCCGAGTTGACGACGCCGAAAGACCTCGCCTGCTTCCCCTGCGAAGCCAGGGGATTTATCACCGGGTGCGACGGAAGGAACGGTGCCAGATGAGATTTCCTGAAAGTCATAATCGAGGTCGTGACGAAGTTTGGCATCGAAGCGATCGAGACTCACACTCCGATGGGACCCATTCCGGGTCCGCCGCCTCCGTGGGGTATGCAGAAGGTCTTGTGCAGGTTGAGGTGCGACACGTCGCCGCCGACGTCGCCCGGTCTGCATAACCCGACCTGGGCGTTCATGTTTGCACCGTCCAGGTACACCTGACCGCCGTAGAAATGGGTCATGTCGCACACTTCCCTGCAAAGAAATCGAAATCAATGAACTTGCGGTCGAAACGGCCGCAAAACCCACCTGACGGTGTCTTCGAACACGCCGTTGGTGGACGGGTAGGTGATCATGATGCACGCCAAGTTCTTGCCGTGCTGCTCCATCTTACGTCCGAGATGTCCAACGTCGATGCTGCCATCGGCATTCGTGTTCACCACTTCGACTCTGAGGCCGGCCATCTGCGCGCTCGCTGGGTTCGTGCCGTGCGCCGAGATGGGAATGAGGCAAGTCTGCAAGTACGCAAAGATACATCTGGAGGGTTATCGAACGGGATGAAGAACCAGCTTTGGTACCCTTCTGTGAGACTGGAATTTCGAGTCCAAATACGAAGTGATGGCCCTCAAGCCCGCGTATTCCCCTTGCGCGCCGCTGTTGGGTTGGAACGAAAACCTGTCGTAGCCGGTGATTTCGCACAAGTCTTTTTCAAGTTCCTTCAGGAGTTGTTGGTAACCCATGGCTTGTTCCAGAGGTACGAAAGGGTGCAAATTGCTGAATTGGTTGAAAGATGTGGGCTGAAAATTAAAAAATTAGATACAAATGCTACCAATGACCGGTCGTTCGCTTACCATCATCTCTGTACTGCTGTTGAGTTTCATAGTACAAGAACCCTTGGAAGTAATTTATGAAAATAAATTCTACATTTGATATTAAACCAATGTTGTATTTTTTACCAAAGGGATCATGGAATGGACCAATGAAATATCCTTATTCTCCAAACTCTTCATGTACCTGACTAACTTCGTTTCCGAATGATAACTGCGGAGAAGAATTAGTACGATTTAATGTCAAACACATTTCTGCCATTACCTATTGAAAACAGGGTGTTGCAGGTACTTTGTGCACCTCTGAAGAGGCGACGACGAGATGTTCTGGTTGTTGGTTTCTGTCCGTTCGGCAATTTCGGCCTTTGAGAAACGTAAACAATGAGAAACAATTATCGTCTCGAGCTCCAGGTGGATCCTTACCAGACTCTTCTTGCAGCGAAAGATCCACAACAGGTCTTCCAGGTCGTTTTCGTCTGTCGTCTCGTCCAATGCGACGCCAATCTTTGTTAAGAAGACGAAACGTCAGTGCTTTCGACCGTCGCGTACTTACCTAAAACTTACGTGCCCGTCGTCATAGTAGCGTAAATTGATTTCCTTGGTCTTCGCTCTGAGTTTCACTTCGCTGGGATCGGTCACGGGATTGATTTTCAGCGTGTCAAAGAACAGCTGGTGTTCCAGGGTGTGTCCCGACAGCACCACGCCTTCGGCCAGCAGCAGCGTAGCCCTGTGAATTCTTTCCGCAATCTGTTTTAGGCCGTTCGGGCCGTGGTAGACGGCATACATGGCGGCCATATTGGCCAAAAGGGCTTGCGCGGTGCAGATGTTGCTCGTGGCTTTGTCCCTTCGAATGTGCTGTTCGCGAGTCTGCAAGGCCAGACGGAGGCCCTCGCGGCCATTGACGTCTTTTGCGACTCCGACGACTCTCCCTGGCATCGCTCGCACCAGGGGCTTGCGAACGGCAAAGAACGCCGCGTGTGGTCCGCCGTAGCCCAACGGAACTCCAAACCGCTGACTCGTGCCGACGGCCACGTCGACGCCAAATTCTCCGGGCGGTTTGATGAGGGTGAGAGACAACAAGTCTGTTGCACAGACGGTCAGTGCCTAAAATCAACGAGAATAGTATTAAAACTCGAAATTAACAACACAGTCAATAGCATAAGCAATATCTGGCCGTAATTTATATATCCACAATTTGGATTTACATAATAAATTAAAAACTTACAAATCCACAAATCCACATTTTGAATTTGCAAATAAACATACCCCGTTCTTATGCGCGTTCTGGACCAACTGCGTCGGATCGAACAGCCCTCCCTCTGTGTTCGGATACTGGAACAAGACGCCGGCCACGTCCTTCCCGGAAAACTCCATCTCTTCCACGGGACCGACCACCGTCTCGATGCCAAGTGACCTGAAATCAAAACCACCGTCACTCCGAAGATCTCGTCTACAACTCTGCCGTTCGCCGCCTACCGCGCTCTCGTCTCCACGACGGCCCGAGTCTGGGGATGAAGCTTGTCCGAAAGGTAAAACTTCTTGCGCTTGGTCTGCCTGAAATTGCCAAAACCCGTTCGATCGTCAAAACTCGATGGCAAAGCCTAACGAAGTCACCTGCAGCACAAACTTGCAGCTTCGGCCGCAGCAGTGCCCTCGTCCAGAAGCGACGCGTTGGCCACGTCCAGCGCCGTCAGGTCGCACACCATCGTCTGGTAGTTGAGCAGACACTCCAAACGTCCTTGCGAGATTTCCGGTTGGTACGGGGTGTATTGCGTAAACCTGAATAAATGCAAATTGTATCTATTCTTTGTCGTGCGAAGACTTTATCTACGATCGCTACGGCTATCTGAAAAGTGTTGCTCGGTATCGATTATCTCTAACGGACAATTAAAAAGTGATAGTCAAGCGATCGTCGCGATTGACTACGATAAGGGTGCTTGTTGTTATTACCATCCTGCGTTTTGGTATATGTTTCGCAAGATTGTGTTTGGAGTGTAGCAGTTGGAGTAGCCCAGTCCGATGAAAGTCCGCCAAACCTGGTTCTTTTCGGCCAGTTCTTTTGCTCGCTTGATTAGACTCGCTTCGTCTGCAATAATCAAAAGAAAACCTCATTATAACAAACCCGCATATAACGAACACCTCATTATAATAAACCCTCATTATAATAAAACCTCATTATAACAAACCCGCATATAACGAAAACCTCATTATAATAAACCCTCATTATAACAAACCCTCATTATAATAAACCCTCATTATAACAAACCCGCATATAACAAAAACCTTGTTATGACGATTATCTCATTACAGCAAACCCCCATACAAGAACAACCTCATTATAACGAATCACCAAAAAAACGAAAACCACTATAATGAACCCGCATACAACAAAAACCCCATTTTTCCGAAAAACCCATCATAACACAACCACAACATTAAAAATCCTAACCCCGCTCTAATAAACAAAGTTCGTTATAACAAGGTTAGAAAAGCATCCTCTACTCACCCAACGGTTCGTCCAAATTCAACGGTCGATTCAATCTTATATCATGAGGCAAAGTATTATCAATCAATTCGTTGAACGACTGCCAAAAAACAAATAAAATAAAAAAAAACAATAAAAATACCACAAAAACAATGACATAATCACTGTAATAATTGGCAATACCTGTTACCAAGCAATTAAAACCAACTTTATCAAATATTTATCAACTTCACAACTTGTTTTAACACTTTCAAAAAAGCAATTAAAAAAACTTAAAAAATAATTAAAATTCCTCACTTTTAGACCTAAAAAAGCCAACATTTCCTTAGTTTCGCTCTCCCTCGGTCCGATATGTCTATTGGAGAACTCATCTCGATGTCCTAAAACTTTTTCCAACTTTCTTACGGGTGCCTGGAAGAAAGAAATGGAACGCGAAGAGAAATTGGTCAAAACCCTCGAATGACAAATTCTGGCCATTGACGTCAGAGGGCGCAATTTTGAACTTTCGTGTCGCACGGCTTGGCCCGAAATGAGCGCAATTGTCTTTTTCTCCCTTTTATTACAATTTGACCTCTAAAACTGTATCACTCGAGGCAACCAATCGGCTGTTAACGTATTTAAACTAATTTGTCCACGTGATGATCATCAGGTTTCGTTTAAATTTTTTTTTTTATTTTAAATCATTCAGTCGATGTCATTGACTTTCGATTTACGCCCTCGATTGGGAAATATTTTTTAGATTAATTTTTTATTTTTATTTTCATTTTCTTTTTAAGGATTTTAATTGCTTTTATGTGATTTTTTTTATATTAATAATAATTTTTAAAAATTTAATTTTTTTAAATAATTCAAACCAGCGCCATCCGACGGCATTAAATTCGTTAATTTAATTTAAATTTCCCTCGCTCGAGCTTGAATCGACTGCCGCCATTTTTGAGTTCAAGTCGTTCATTTGTATAACGGTAAGATTTTAAGGTTTTCAAAGTGAATTTAAGCTAATTTAAACACAAATAATAGATATTCAACATATTAAATAATTTTTCTATTTTTCCAGCATGAAAATGGGCACTCACACGATAATCCCACAGAACACGAACCAACAAGACGAAATCGCGGCTAAAATGATCGATAGATTCATCCAAAAGGACAGCACGTACCAAGATTTAATAGAAATACTACACATGAGTGGCCACAGTATACTAAAAAACTAATTTAAATATTTAAAAACGAAATTAAAAGCTAAAATTTATATTTTCAAGTTGAACCACACGTGAGTGGATTACAAGATTTCGATTATCCCGACGTATCGTCACCAAATATGGGCTTAGGAGTATTAAAACCGACAAATATCGCTACAAGAGTTCCTTTACCAGCAGAATTAGTGGAACAATTCGCTCGTATCCTTGAAAAATGATTAAAAAATGATTTAAAATATCGAATTAAATTCATTGACCAAATATAGACATGCAATCGAACTGTATGATGGGATTATTCCCAGAAATTGGACGTGCTTGGTTGACTATCGACAGCGATTTATTCGTTTGGACTTATAATAATGGGTTTTAATTCAAAATTTGAATTTTTAATTTTTTTTTTAATTTTTTTTTTAATTTTTTTTAATTTTTTTCAGGTCCGATTTGGCTTATTTCAACGGTTTGAACGAAACAATTTTAAGTGTCGGACTCGCCAAGCCGAAATCGGGCATTTTTCGAAGTCACGTGCATTATTTGTTGTGTTTGGCGACACCGGTCGAAGTGATTTTACTCGGAGTCAGTTTTTCTTCGGAGGATTTTATTGATAGTGAAATGCATTTACTTCCCGAGCCACTTTTTACACTTCCGAGTGATAATACATTTTTCGTGTGTGTCACGTCGACGCCTGATGGGAGGATTTTGATGGGGAGCAAAGATGGATGTCTTTATGAGTTTTTTTATCAAGCGAATGATGGCTGGTTTACGAGGAAATGTCGCAAGATTAATCATTCGAGCAATTCGTTGGCTTTTTTAATACCCACTTTTCTTACTATTGCTTTTTCTGAAGGTTTTTGTGTTTTTACTTTATTTTTTATTTAAAAAAAACGAAAATTAATTGAATTTTTCAATATTTTTCAGATCCAATCGTTCAAATCGCGGTAGACAACAGCCGCCACATCCTTTTCACCAGATCGGAAAAAGGGACGATCCAAGTATACGATATGGGTAAAAAAGGCGACGAAATGTACAAAGTAATAACAATGTCGCATCAAACCATCGCTAATTACGCCACAAAACTCGCAACCACCATCGACCCGTCCAACTTCAAAACACTCGTCCACATCTCGGCCGTCGAACTCACCGAATCCGCGCACATCAATTTAATCGCAGTCACTCAAACCGGCGTCAGACTCTACTTCACCACGTCCATGAGCCACACTACACCGTCCGTATCCAGGCCCAACTGCCTTCATTTGGTGCACATTCGTCTTCCCCCGGGTTTCGCTGCCAATTCGGTACCGCAGAGACCCGGCAAAGTGCACATGGCGCATTATAGAAAGGGTTAAATTAATTTATTCTTTATTTTTGAATTTTTATTTATTCAATTTTTATTTATATTTGCAGGTTCGTTGTTATTAATTTCGGCACAAACCAACGACGACGCTCTTTGGTTACTTTCCTCCGACAATTTCCCATTCCAACAGCATTTAATGGAGACTCAAGTATTAAGAGAATGAAAAATTTGGTTAAGTTTATTAATTTTGAATTTTTAGTGCGTTATTCCGCTCGATTCGAAGGTGTGGGCGATGGCCGAAGTGGTTAATCCCGAAATGCGAGCTTTACCGCAACGTCACGTGACTAATATGGTCGAGCCGCCGTTGGTTGTGACGCAGCACGTTCAGTTGCCGCGACAGTTTCATTTGTTGACACCGCAAGGGATTTACATGATAACTCAGACTAGGCCGGTCGATAGATTGAGGCAGTTGTTGATCGAGAATCAAGGGCCGGAATGCGATGAGGTCAAGTCGTTTTTTGTTTTGCATCAAGAGGAACAGGCGTGTGCTTCGTGTTTGATTTTGGCCTGTAGTACCGCGCCGCAGGATTTGCAAGTAAAGTTGGTTTGAGTGGGAAATGTGGAATTTTGCATTTTTTCCAAATTTTCATTGAAAACTAATTTTCCAAATTTTCCAAATTTTCATTGAAAATTAAATTTTCCAAATTTTCATTGAAAATTAAATTTTCCAAATTTTCATTGAAAATTAAATTTTCCAAATTTTCCAAATT
>JAQFZU010001248.1:0-14703 GCA_034696185.1 Henia vesuviana | reverse complement strand
ACTTAGATTTATTAAAGCCTATCACTAGTATCAACAGTCTAAGTAAATCTAAGTAAGGGGGGGTTAAACTTAGGCATCAACAGTGGCGGCTCTGGGCAACCGTAGGTAGTGATTTTATACATTTTTACTCTCCCCCATAAGGTACCCCATAGGGTACCTCTACCCTATATTTTGTCAACACCCCCGATATTCTGGTGAATCTCGTACACTCCTGGGTTTGTAATTTCCAAATCCGATGAATATTTGCATTGCAATTTCAAGAAATTCTGTGCAAATCCAAAGAAATCCAAGCAAATCCAAGCAAATCCAAGCAAATCCAAGCAAATCCAAGCAAATCCAAGCAAATCCAAGCAAATCCAAACAAATCCAAGCAAATCCAAACAAATCCAAGCAAATCCAAGCAAATCCACACTTGATTTATGAAATTGCAAATCTGATGTACCCAAAAACCAATTGTCGGCTCCCTCGGCCCCTAGTCTTAAGCCTACTGCCTAACAGTTAATCCGCCACCGCATATTGCATTATACTTCGATCAAAGCGAAACATTTTCTGATATTGGAAGGAACGCAATGTTTCGCATGTTGAAATCCGATACCGTCCATGTCCATTACCACGATTACGCCATTTTTCTGCGTCTCCTCGTCGTTCGCGATTAAAACTTCCAACGACATTTGAAGGGAAATAAAAACATCGTCGAAAGAACTGATCGTCGGATCCCATTTCCCTAAAAAATAATTCTAACATAAAATAAATCAACAATAAAATGTAATGACTGACCAACATAAGTGATAAAAATTTTCCTTCCATTTTCATCGGGAGTTGGTAACATCGTACCCATGTTTGCATCCCAAATAGCCATCATATTTGGTGCTCTAGGACTAAAATTAGTATACAAATGAGCATAATCCAATCTTAATTTGTAATAATTTCTTAGCAGTTGTAGCGATTTCTTGCGATCAAAATCCCAAACACGAAGAAACTTGAGTAGAAAATTTGTTTCGGTGCACGGATTTAAGTCTTCTTCGGCTAAAAAATATATTTTTTACATTAATTAAACCGTTAGAGCTAACTAGAGTTTAATTAACATTAAATGAATAGGATTTAAACTGAGTTTAGAGTTTAACTGGTTTAACGTTTTACCTAAAACCATTTGACGGAATTCGTCGAGGATTTCTGTTTCTTCTTTATCCATTTTTAATTGAAATGCACTAAAAATCTCGTTTGGTTTTAGATCTAATCGAAGGTTCATTGGTTTTTCATGACGAAATTGATATGACAATTTGTGATAAATAAATTTTAGTTGATAATATATTTTTGGAGATTATTACGAAATTTATTATTAGTGAAACAGCTGCAATCAAATGATCAGAAATTAATTTTTTTTAATCGATTAAAACCAAAGTTCAAATTTTATTAAGTTCTAAACTCAAATTTTAATGATTTTTTTATTAAATTTAATTTTTTTTTTAAATTTTAATTTAATTTTAATTTTAGTCTCCAATTGCCGTCGACAGATGGCGCTGATGCGTTAATGCGAGCATTAGCGCCATCTCCCGACATTCCCTTGATTTACAATTCCTAAATCCAGCAAATATTTGCATTGAAATTCCAAAAAATTGTGCAAATCCAAAGAAATCCAAGCAAATCCACTCAAGTCTCAACAATTCCCAGCAAATCCATAGAAATCTACAAATCTACACACACAAAATCTAAACAAATCCAAGAAAATCCAAGCAAATCCACATAATCCCCTCTACGCCATCTATGGATCAAATTTTAAACTTTTTTGTAACCAAATCGATTAATATTGAATAAATATTCTTCATATTTAAATAAAAGTTGGATTTCTTCGTCGTGATTTCGTAATGGCATCGAACCGCCCAAACATTCGGGTAATAAACTCGGATTTACTTGTTGATACAACTTTTCCAAATTCCTTCCGTATAAAAATATCTAAAATAAAATAATAAAATTATAAAATAATTATTACAAACATTCAAATATAAATTAAACCTTTTCACGCATATTTTTACTAAGAATCGGTAAAATAAGAGTGAAAATCATCTTAAAAATGGCGTTTTGATTGATGAGATGAAAAGCGTGAAACCAAAGTGGGAAACTGTCCTTTAATGAAAAATTATAAAATTTTCAATATGTTAATAATAAATAAAAATTACTTCGATCAACGATAGACATTTTCGAACGTTTGAAGGAACGATTTGTTTTGCATGTCCAAGTCCAATTCCGTGCATATCAACTATGATTACGACGCCATTTTTTTGCGCTTCTTCGTCATTCGCGATTAAAACTTCAAATAAAATTTGAAGGCAAATAAAAATATCGTCGAAAGTATTAATTAATGGATCCCAATTTCCTAAAACAAATAAAATAACAAACAGTAAATAAATAATCAGTTTCAATATATGCAAATTTCAAAAAACCGAGTTTGATGAATAATAATGTTCGGCCATTTTGATCTGGAACTGGAAAAAAAGTTGCAAATTTCGAATTCCAAAGTGTCATCATTTTCGGTGCTTTTGGTGTAAAATTAACGTATAAATGAGCATAATTTAATCTCAATTTGTAATAATTTCTTAGCAGTTGTAATGATTTGTTTGAATCGAAATCCGAAACTCTTAGAAATTTCAATAAGAAATTAGTTTCTGTACACGAAATTAAATTTTTTTCCGCTAAAATTAATTGATAATTTCAAGTTAAATAATTTTTAAATTTAATTTAAATCTCACCTTCAACCATTTTACGAAACTCTTTGATTATTTCTTGTTCGTCCATTTTGAATCGAGGCCGCAAATGATAACAAATGACGATTATCAGAGGGAACGAAGTTAAATCGATTGATAATGGCAGAAAATATTGTACAAATATTGTATCTTTGTATTTTTGATTTAAAAGAATTAAATTTGTTTGTATCAATGCCAGTTAGAGCTAACTAGAGTCTAATTAACATTAAATGCATAGGATTTAAACTGACTTTAGAGTTTAACTGCTGTTAATAAAACCCACACTAAATGCTGTTAATATTTCGGTGATGAAGAACCTAATTTCAACAGATGGCAATTAAATACCCAACTTAAACGTATATTTTCTATTTATAGACCATTCGTAAATAAAACCATTTAAAACCATTTAAAAATACTAAAATAATCGATAAAATTCAATGCTAATTTGGTTTAACCAATCACAGCACTTTGTTGATACAAATTAACCATCGGAATTTTCTGATTGGTTGAAAAATATCGATGAAATTTTCTGATTGGTTAAAAAATATCGATGAAATTTTCTGATTGGTTGAAAAATATCGACGAAATTTTCTGATTGGTTGAAGAATATCGACAAAATTTTCTGATTGGTTGAAAAATATCTATGAAGTTTTCTGATTGGTTGCAATAATTCAACTATTTAAATTCCCACAAATAATTTTAATATCACGCAAAATACACTTGAATTCGTTATTTAAACAATCATTAATTATTTTTATATCCAAATAAATTAATTCTCAATAAATAATCTTCACACTCGAATAATTTACATAGAAATTCTTCGTCAGTGATCGGTTCCATCGACGTACCAAAACTCTTGGGTAAAAGCTCGGGATCGACCATTCGATGCAAAGAATCAATGTCATTTCCATGGAAACACAACTTGAAATAATTATTAAAATAAATAGTTAAAAACGGAAAAATGGCGAAAAATTCATCTTCCCAAATAAGTAAAATATTCGATGATTTAGGACCATAATTATTAAATAAAATCTTTTTTCGAAGTTTATAATAATTCTGCATCATTTTAAACGATTTCTTGCAATCAAATTGACACGTCGTCAGATATTTGACGAGATATTCATCATCGAGTCGAGCATTTAATTTTTTTTCAACTAAAAATAATAAAAATAAAATTAATATTTTTTTAAATTTTTAAAATCATTTTTACCTCCAATCATTTGCTTCAATTCCTCGATTCGATGTTGGTATTTGTCGACTGATTCGTTCATGATTTAATGCAAAAATGTGCAAATCATTCATCTTTTATCTATTTATAATATTAATTACGCAGCTGCAAATGCTTCTTTGTGTATACAAATCGCCTTTGAAATCGCTAGATATAATTGTATTTATATTTTATTAACAGTAATAAATTGTTTTTTAGTACTATATCGATTAGATATAATTATAATTTATGTAAATTATTCATTTTTAATTTTCCTAGAATTTATATAACAATTTAAATATTACGTTACGTATCCAAATGAATTTAATTCTCGTAAATAATCATCAGATTCGATTAATTTTCCCATTAATTCTTCATCCATCGTCAATTGCATCGATTCTTCGAAATTTAATGGTAAAAGATGAGCTTCGACGTGTTGGTGAAATAATTGCAAATCGTTTCCATGTAAAAATAACTAAAAAATAAAAATAAATTAAATAATTTTAAATAAATTTAAAATTTTACTTACTTTTTCTCGCAAATTTTTACTTAATAAAGGTGAACAAAGTTTGTATATAATTTTAAAAATACGATTTACATGTATAATATGAAGTTGATGAAAATAAACTGGAAAACTGTCCTGTTTTGAATAAAATTTGAATAAAATTAATTAATTAATTGAAAATAATTTTAAATAATTTTAGTTACTTCAAATAATCGTAGGAAATTAATAACATTCGTTGGTGTTATATGTTTTGCTTGATTTAATCCAATATTTTCGGCATTAACGACTAAAATAAATTCGTTTCGTTTCCATGCAATTTCGTCTTTAATTGAGACTTCCAGACACATAAAGAAAGCTGCAAATGCTTCGTTTATATTGAAATAATCCGGATTCCATTTTTCTGTGTTAAATATTCATATTTAAATTTTATTTTTCTTTTAAATTTTATTTTTTTAAATTACCTATGCAACAAATAAATATTTTCCGCCCGTTTGAATCTGGTTTTGAAAGTATCGTTAGAATACCGTCTTCCCAAATTCTTTTTATATTGGGTGATTTTGGATTGTAATTGTTGATTGAAGCTTTTTTTCTCAGTTTGTAGTAATTTTGCAGCGTTTTAAATGATTTTTTGCAATCGAATTCACATGTTGTGAGGTATTTCTGGAGATATTCGTCATCCATTCGTGCGTTTAGGTTTTTCTCGGCTTGAAAATAGAAATTTGGTAAGTTAAGTTTTTTTTTTGTGATTTTTGTTTATGTTTATACTTAATATCATTTGTTTTAATTCGTCTATGAGTTGTTGATGTTGGGGTTCTTCTGCCATTTTCTGTCATCCACGAATTTTATCAATTTTGATTTTGTGTTTGATTTTTTTTTTTCTAAGAATTATTAGTTTTAAGATATTTTAAATACTCCGAAATGCTAAGAAATAAATTTCTTTACATTTATTAAATCAGTTTTAATTCATAAAGTTCGAAAATAACATTACCCAACAATTATAATACAAACATTTCTCACAAGAGCGCATTAAAATCGCAAACCAAATTAAAATGAATAAAACAAAAGAAAAAAAAAATTAAATTAAATTACAAAAAAACCCAACCACTAAAAACACCAAAACCAAACAACAAACCAACCAAATTTAAAAACTAAACCATTAAAAAAAAAAAAAAAAAAAAATCAAAAACCAAACAGAAAACGGTGACAAGTTCGTAGCTGAAAATGGTTTCCACCAGAGGCGTAAAATTCAAATTTGAAAAAATGGAAATAGTATTGTGTTACGAACCAGATCCAACAAAAGCAAAAGTTTTATACGAATCAAAGGTAAATACGACAACCAAAACCAAATCATTCGACCCCTGAAAAACACAAAAAAAACCAACAATTAAAACCGACTCGTAAATACCGCATCCATCACCAACGTCGCTGTGAACAAAAATGTAAAAAAATTTTCTATTTCAAGGTATTGGACGTAGGAATAAGAAAAGACAAATTCGGCCGAAAAACAGCAGAATATCTTGTCCATTTTAACGGTTGGAACAGCAGTTGGGATCGATTCGTATCCGAAGAATTAATACTCGAAGACAACGAAGAAAATCGCGCATTACAACAGCATTTGGCTCAACAAGCAATTGTTAAATTGTAAAATAAATCACTTAAACCTATAAAAACATAATTAAAAAATATTCTTTCATCCTCAAGGAAAAGTAACAAGAAAAGAAAATTAATCGAAGCTTTATTAACGGATAAAAGAAGCAAACGTAAACGAAATATGGGCCAAATGATGAAATTCAGGCCACAGAAGGTATATTTTAACGAAATGTTGCAAAATATTAATTAAAATATTGTTTTAATTACTAGGATCGGCCTAAAAGGACATTATCGTGTGGAAAATCGGTTAAATTGAATATTTTGGACACTTTGTTAATCATTCCAGACACGTTGAAAAGACAATTGGAAAATGATTATTTATTCGTTAAAAATTACGATAAATTGGTTCGATTGCCTTGCGAACCGAATGTTATTTTTATTTTAGAGGATTATGTTCAAAGATACGTGCAAAATTCGGTTAAACACGAAAACTGTGATAAAAGGTGAATTTTTTTAAAAAAATTTAATTTTGGATTTTTTTTATTTAAATTAATTTTTTTTTAGGTTAAATTTATGCAAAGAAATGGTCGATGGACTTCGGATTTATTTCGATTTTACATTATCAAATCTTTTATTATATAATTCGGAGATGAAACAATTCGAGTATTTAACGAGCAAACGCGATTTTATTTACAAAAAAAATTTAACGATTTTGACTTGTGATATGAAACGTGAAAAAATGGCTAAAAATGTTCTGCAATCAACTCAGGAAGAAGATGAAAATGGTATAAAAATTGAATTTTGTTTTTTAAATTTTATTTAATAAAAATTAAATATTCAAAAGCGAGTCTTAAATCGGACGAAGAATCCATGTTGGATCGGACTTTACCATTGAATGATTCCATGTTGGATAATACATTGATTGATAAAGACAATATATCGACTACGAGTACGAAACAAATGGATTCGCCACGTATTAAATCGATTTTTGGCGATTCGTCGGTCAAAAGATGTAGATATTGTCAAGAAACGTTGAATTGGAATTTGCTTCCTCAGAGTGTTTACGATCACGAACCGACTGTTCCTTCGCTTGTTTATGGTGCTCATCATTTACTACGGCTTTTTGGTAATTTAATAAATTTTTATTTTAATTTTTATTTAATTTTTTTTTTCTTTTTATAGTAAAATTACCGGAATTATTAAGTCGATCGAATATGCCGTTGAAGAAATTACAACTTTTAGGACAACATTTACAAGATTTCCTCAGGTTTTTTTAAAAATTATTTATTTTTTAATATTTTAATTTTTTTTTTGTTTAATTTAAGGTATTTGGACGAAAAACGCGACGATTTGTTCCACGATTCGGATTACGTTGATTTGAATAACTCGTCATCATTGGTCAGATGAATTTAGCAGTATTTTCTACTAATAAAACTCAGGATATGCAAATTTTTATTTTTCAAAATGACTCGAATTTTAATCGATTTTTTCCTTTGTCAATGGTTAAAAATCGTCATTTATTTTCCTAACATTACAATGCGATTATATAAGAAAATTGTAGTGTTTAATAGATAAATGTGACACCATTTCTTGTTTTCCCCCCCAAAAAAATCCAATTTTGGTGTCGTTATTTTGTGTAATTCTTAAAAATACTCATTTAACTGTTTTACAAATTCTATTTTAAAATCTCGTGCCAATCTCGTTAACTCAGGATTTTTTTTCCTTTGTAAAATACCCTTTAATGTATGTTTTTTTAAACAATATTAAAATAGGGATTAAATTTTTATTTTTTTGCCTTTCGGTTATGGCGATTTCGGTCTCGGGGGATGGTGAATGTGATACACTGAATAATTAAAAATAATTAAATTAAATTATAAAATTAAAATCAAAATTTTACTTGTTTATCGAGAATTTCCTTTAACATTGGGAGACTTAATTTCAATCCCGACGATTTGATTTGCAAATGAAAATCGTTCAGATTCAATGGCTAAAAATTGTAAATATTTTTAAAAAAATTAATTTTAATATTTTTAAATTCTCATTTTACTTCGTACGACAGAATTTTCGTATAAATTTCTGGATTTGTTTTAATAAATTTTTGCAATTTTTCAGAAATACTTTGGGTCGGTTCGATCAATTCCTCGTCGATGAAACACGTTTCTTCTAACATTTCGTTACTCCTGATTCAATTAAAGTAAGTTTTTATTATTTATTTTATAATTTAAAAATTTTTATTTTACTCGTTTAAATCGTCTTCGGACGATTTCATATCATCCGCCATTGTTGAATTTTCGCTGTCGGTCACGACTAAAAAAATTAATTTTGTTAGTTAAAATTAATTAATTTTTACTTGAATTTTATTTAATTACTCGGATGAGTTCCTTCGTAAATATGTTCGAGCATTTTAACTGCTTTTTTGTTCGGTAAATGACGAATTCCGTATTTTTTCAATTGTTGCTAATTAATTTAATTAATTTTTTTTAATTTTTTTTTTAAATTGATTTTACTTTAATAGTCGATGCAGACATGTCGATGTAATTAGGTTTAGGTGTAATAGTCGATTTAGTAATTGGTTGTGATGAACTTATTCGTTTTCTTCTTTTTTCTATACAAATTTTGATAAAATTTTTATTTAAATTTTTATTTAAATTTTAAAATTTTACTTTTTTCTTTTATTTCTGATATTTTCGGTGTTATTTCAATGGAATTTGCTTCGATTTGAACGCATTTCTTTATTCTTTCTGCGAGTGGTTGAATAGAAACATCGAAAATGTCTGATTTCAGTCTTTTCGGGGTCTTAAATTTAAAAAAAAGAAATAAAAATAAAATTATTTAAAAAATACAAATTTCACTTACCCGTGAATCATCGAAATTATGGTATAAATCATTATCCTCAAATTCATCTTTGGTTTGATTAAATATCGTTGGTTGCGAGTAAAAAATGTTAGCTAAATTTCAAAGAATCAAACAAAAATTTATTGATAAATAAAAATTAAATTAAATTACAACTTACACGAATCGAATTTTATATTTTTATAATTTTTATATTTCTGCGAATCAGATGAAATGATGGGCGACGAAGGACGATTCGATTCAATTTCGTCGTCACCGAAATTTGGTGAAAAATTGCAAATAATCGGCGATGAACAAATTTCTTCAACTTCATCATTCTCCGATACATCTTTTAAAGTTGAAATACTAAAAAATCTTTGTTTTGTATCACCACCATCAAGTGGAGTCGATGTACCGGGCCTTAAATACTCTTCATCAACACTAAACGACTTTACACCATCTTCGTAATTATCATAATCAATTGGAATTAATTCGGGTGAAATGCAATTTTCAATTACTTCATCTTTTTCGTCACTAATACTCATTAATTGATGCATTTTATACCTAAAATTAACAAAATAAAATTATTTAAAAAAAATAAAATAAAACAAAAATTTAACTTTTTTGCCAAAATTTCAACTTCGCCATTAAAATCATTCATTTGCGCTGAATATAAAAATGTTAAAAAAATTTTCGCTGAATAACTCGAAACGATCGTCCAATCCAAACACGAATTTCCTTTCGTTTCCTACAAAATTCAATTATTAAAATCATTTAAAATTATAATAAAAATTAAATTACTTGATATAAAAGTGGACATCGAGCGAGAAATACAAATCGATGTGCATTTATTTCACCGTCTTTAGTTTGGATACGAATATCACTTAATTCGGGATTACCAACCATTGATGTGTAATCGGTTGTCAAATAATCGAAATGATTAATTTCTTTCTCCGATAACTAAAAATAAATTTAAAAAAAATTAATTTTCAAATTCTTTTAAAATAAATTTAAATTTTTTTTACTCGTTTAAAAAATCCACTCGAATTAATCAAATCAATTTGTGAATATTCATTTTCATCCATTTTTTCATCATTTGCATTCCCTTCTTTCGTATTAACTTGAGTCGAATCACGGCCGGGGATTTGACAAATATTTTTACGTTTTGCATTTCTTTTCAATGGACTTATTTGACATTTAAATTCATTCACGTAAAATAAACTTTGATCGAAAACTGCATTTGGACACGACGATTTTCGCCATAAAATTGGAATCTGAAATTAAAATTCAATAAAATTATTTTATTTAATTTAAATTTAAAAAAAAAAAACCTTTTTGGGTTTTTGAATTTCTTTTTCAATTCCGAATGTCAAAACTTGAATTTCATCCTTTTTTTTAAAAAAAAATAATTTTAAATTATTTAATTTTTAAATTTTCAAAATTATTACATCATCGTCCAATAACAGTGAAATTTTCGTTTGTATTAATTCTTCCCTTTCCTTCGTCGTTCGTGTGAATAAAATGGGTAAATTCGACCTATAGAAAAATTAAATTTTAAATTTTCAAAATGAAATACAATTTTTACTTTTGTTTTTTCTTCGCATTCGATTTAATAGGAAAAGGAATTCCCAATTCGATCAATTCAGCTTCGAATTTGCGATCGTTTGCTTCTTTCAATGATAAAGACAAAGCAAGTGCAGTTTGTAGATCCGTATCGACTTTATTAGTCGTCGTTTTACGTTTATTTGTTTCTTTTCCTTTTTGTATCGCAATTGGGATCCCCAAAGCTCGATTTTCACGCGCTTGACGTTCCATTAATTGATAAACTTGGATTAATTTCTTTGGATCCGTGATTCCGTTCGTTCGACCACAAATTTTCAAATGTGTCATTTTGTTCTGAAGTTTTTTAAAAAAATTAATTAATACTTTTAATCGGTTAAATTAGTTATATTTACATTCTGTGTAATATCTTTTCGGCAAAATGGACAGTAAATGACGAGTGGTTGCACCGAATTCTCCGTTTGTTGATCCGCGCATCTAAAAAATTTAAATATTTAAAAATTTAATTTTTAAAATTTAATTTTTGAATTAAAAACCGATTTATATGTTGTGTTCTTCGTTGGATATTCATATGAGTTAAATCTTTCTTACAAATATCACATGAATAATCTTCTTTTTCAAAATCGCCAAATGAATTTTCTGTAAAATTAATTTATTAATTAATTTTGAATTTTTTTGAAAATAATAAATTATTTACCAGTTAAATCACTTTCGATTGACTTAATTTTAGGCTGAAAATAAAATTTAAAAATTAAAAACTAAAAATTTTTAAAAAATTTTTTCTTACTTTTTCTATTTTAATTTCCTTTGCCCTTTTAAGTGACAATTTAAGTCTCTCCATTTCACATTAACATATAAAATTAACATAAAAACATTAAGGATGAGCACAATTTTTTAAAATCTCATTATTTTCACGATCCTTTTTAAGTTCTTTAACAGTGAAACCCGATATTAAATGCGACAAATAACTTCTTTTTAAATCAAATTCATCATTTTTATCCTTCAATCGTTCAGTATCGAGTTTTTTACTCCGACTAAAAAAACACAAAAAAATTCCATTAATTCAAATACAAATCAATTTGATTTAGGCTTACAACATAAGAAGACCAATTCCAGTAGCGACAGTAAGAATAACGGCCGATGTGAATATTTGATAATAAAAAGCAGGAGTTCCTCTTAAATAAATAGGTGAAGGTCTTTTATACCAATCCCAAGACATGAAAAATACTTTGAAATATTTTTCCGTTAAAATTTCTTAAGGAATAAATAAAAACGCCTAATTACAACTTCACCCGTCGATCGTCAGATGGCGCTGATGGTAAGTTGTAAATAAATTAACCAAAAACGCTTCAACATTCGACTTTAAGAGAAAATAAATTATTTTTAATTTTTTATATTTAAATATTTAATCACGTGACATTGGTTGTCCTTTTATTACAGCGATAAAAAGAAATTCGGAAAATGAAGACAAACGAGTCCGTTGGGGACAAAATGGTGAGTTTTTTTTATTTTTTCCTCTTAAATTAGTAAAATAGTGATTAAATCGTTTAAAAAGTCATTCCGACACTCATTTTAATTCACCTGGAATTAACGATACAAAAATAACTTAAATCAAAGATCGATTTCGTTTTAAACCCAATTTCATCTTTTATTAAAACCCAATTTCCGGTACCAAAAAAAAACACAAAGACGAACGTCTCTAAAAACCTTTTATTTCACCTCCATTAAAATATACATTTGCGTGACGTCACTTAATCTCAAACTAGAAAATGGCGGCTCAAAAATATTTTTTTTTATTAAATTTTAATATAATTTCATTAAACTTTTAAATTCGATCGTAAAAGAGTCAAAAATAGCCATTTTTTATGCGCAAAAAATGCTAAAAATTCATCTAAGATGGCGTGAAGCGAAAGTGAAAATATTTAAGAAATGGCAGTAAGCAAATGGCCGATTCCCAAACAGCATGAAAAGACGAGAAAACACGCGATCATTGCGTAAGTAGCACCAATTTGACCCAAAGTGAATAAATAGAGCGACCGGTCGCACCAATTGCGCGGCTCCAATGGCGGCGGTTTATAATTCGGTTGAAAAATACTCAAAGTCCAATAATTGCCAGCAACGAACCAAACAAATAAAAAAATGGAGAGTATAATCTCCATTACGCCTGCGCACATGATCGCGCCCGCCATATCGCTGTGATGGGCGCTAAAAAGCAAAGATTCCTCAAAATGTCCGTAATGGCGACGGGAGCGGGCTTGACGCCATAACAAAAGCAAAATACGCATCAACCCAAAACACCCACCCACTAATAAATAGATGGGTACGTGCGGTTCGGTCGGGCAGTTACGTAGGTATTTGACTCCTGGGTAATAAAAATGGCTAAAAATCAGTTTTTTTTAAAAAAAATAATAAAAACTCACCGACAACGAGCATAACTAACGGCATCGTGGCCAAAAGTATTAAAATAACGGTGAAACAAACTGAAATAAAATAAAAATATTTTTAAAATTTTACTTTAACCGAAAATGTCGTTTGGCCGAACGAAATTAAATTACGCGCGTGCGCAAATGTAATTTGCGGCGCATCGCTCGATGCATCGTTAATTCTGTGCTTGAAATGGAATTAAAATTCAATTTGTTGCTTATTTTATATAAAAACACGAAAAATAATAATTTTTTTTTTATTTTTACCGGTGTTGAATAAAATTCCGAGCGCACGTTGCACGAAATCGACACAACTCGTCGCTTCGTCGCCCGCATCCCGCATTTGATAGACGATCGAGCCGTAGTTGGCGGCGTGTGCTGCAGTTCCCGATTCGACGTCATCGTATAAATGTTTGCGATCATCGACGGAAATCTTGTTTTTTTTAAGTAAAAAAAAATATTTTTTATTTTATTTTATAATTTATTTTTTTAATTTTTAAAAATTTTGCGAATCGATTAATGGCGGAATCGATTTAAGGTCGAAAGGTCAAAGGTGAGAATAATTTTTTTTTTTTTCAAACCAATAATTTAACCTTAAAGTGCAAGTAAAAATAAATTCTCGCGAGATTTCCCGATATTTTCCACACTTTATCGATAAATCGATAAATCGATTTTTTTTTTTCATCAAATATAAAAATCGATAAATAAAAATTTAAACTACGAATTGCATTTCGGGAGTTTTCTTAACGAACTTTTTTTTTTTCCATCGTTTCGTATTGAAATACATAAATACCGTATTCGGTTGTCGTGACAACCTGTCAAAACAATCGAGTTTTAATAGCTGCCCCTTATTTTAACACGTTAAAACTTGTTGCACGACTTCCCAGCAATACACCGAAGCGCGCGAAAAAGCCCACTTTCGGGGTTCGCTTTGAATAATTAAATTAATAAAAAAAAATTTTTTAATTTTTTAAAAAAAATTTTTAATTTAAATTTACTTGACTAACGGCGTTCGAAGAGCGTCTGGAGTCGGCATCCGGCGGTGTGAGTGTCGTAGAGGTGGTATTGACACTGGACACGCTCGGTCGTGCGCTGCTTCGCGGCGATGGATTGGGTTTGTGCAGTGGAACCAACGAAGCCGCCCGTTCGCGGTCTCTCGCGGCCGTCGAGTATCGTCGCGAATAACGTCTCGCCGAACTTGCGCGGTGCAACATGGTTCCTTTTCGAACTAACATCGACATTGCCCCCCTTTCACATACCGTCGTCACCAGGTGTCGTGCCAACTCGTTCGAGGCACCAACTTATCCTTTTCTTTATCCCGCTCGTTGCTGTGACGACCCCCGCTTGCGCGGGTCACGTGAGCGGCGACACCTATTCAACGACTCGCGGTACACGGCCGCGGATAACAACTTTTAACGGCCCGCGCGCTGCCGTCTGGTGGCGGTGGCAGGAAACGATTCGATCGCGAATTATCAAACTTTTACGCTTTTCAATACAATTTTTAAACTTTTAAATTGATTTTTATTCACTTTAACAGTCGATCGATTTTAGTTTTATTTTTTATTTTTTAAAATTTTAAATAAAAATATTTTAATTTTTAGAGTTTCGGTTTCGGTTTTTTTTTTAATGAATTTTAGTTTTTTAAATTCTTTTTTATTTACGTGTTAATAGTTAATTTTTGTTTTTTACATGTTTTTTATAGGTTTTTGGTGGTTTCTTGAAGAAAATATTTTTTTATATGGGATAAACTCAATCGATGTCTTGTGATTTACGACGGCCATTGTTTTTCTAGTGTTACTAAAAGGAAGTAATTAATTATTATTAAATTTTTTTTTTTATTATTTA
>JAQFZU010001247.1:0-14705 GCA_034696185.1 Henia vesuviana | reverse complement strand
TGTTGAGTTAGCGCCACCTTAGCGCTCAATACTAGTAGCGTGCTTAGGGCCTGCTACTCTTCTGTAGGTTTTTTGTTCCTGTTCGCAAAACAAATTGTTACAATACTTACAATAAATACTGCTTAAAAAAGTATTTCATAGATTTTCGATTACGAGACGTTCATCGGAGTCATAGCATCTGGGAATTCTACTGACGAGAAAACAACTTTCTCGGTGTGGCATCATCGGTTTTGTCATTTGAATAAACAAACCCTCCAGCACATGTCGAAACATGGTACCGTGAATGGACTACCAAAAGATTTGGTCAGTGATTTGGATCAATGTCACGCATGCAATCAAGCCAAGGGTACTCAATTCTACGGTAAACCCCTCAAAAAGATATACAGCAAATGTTTTGGTGACAAGATATTCATGGACCTATGGGGCCCAACCAAAACAGAATCGTTTGGAGGCAAACGATATTTCTTAACAACCATCGATGATTATTCACGATGGTTAACCATTGAAGTTCTAGAAAATAAATATTCTGTTGGCGAATGTGTAAAAAGAAATATTGAAAAAATAGAGAGACAAAGTGGACACAAGTTAAGGACACTACGGACCGACAACGGTACCGAGTTCACCAACTCGAAAATAATGAACTCAAACATTGGCTGTCATCGTGAGGGATTGAGCACCAAACGACAAACACGTACAGCCCAAATCAAAATGGCGTGGCAGAACGCGCAAACAGGTACATTTTGGAAGGCGTTAGGGCAGTTGTCATTAAAGCTGGTTTACCCACAGAACTATGGGGGAAAATAGTATTTGCGTATGCACATGCTAAAAATAGGTTTCCGCAAACCAAATTGGAAGATCAAACGCCATTCGAACGTAGATTTGGTAGAAAACCTAATGCAGCCTATTTACGCAAACTGGGATCTCTTGTATACTACAATGTCCCAAAAGCAACAAGAAGAGGGAAGTTGGAACCCACTGCGAGACTTGGCGTGCTAATTGAATACGCAATTAGAACGAAAGGGTATAGGGTATGGCTACCCGAAACAAATAAAATAATCGAGACGTCGCACGTCAAGATTGACAAAACCAAAACGCTTCGTCGTAAAGGACAAATGGGATCCAAAATTGATAAATCAAAAGTGGTAACAATCGAGCATGAAGAAACAATTACGTTTCCAGAAACGGTTGACGAAGAAGGTCATTAAAACGACGTCTACGACTCAATTTCCAACATCTGCAATCCCCTCGACCTCCAGAATAACGAAACCTGTAACTCCGCATAACATTCCTTTACCAGAAAGTCCACAAGAGTCCGAACCAGATGAAGAAGACATCGAATGTCAACGTAGAGTTTATAAAATAAAATCAGGACCGAAAAAGGGTCATAAGTACATCAAATTTGAATGTCAAGACAGGAGATTTGTGACCAAAAAAGCTTTCAAGGGATTTCTAGAGGAAAATGGTATACCTTATACAGAACAGAGACTCGATTTCTCACCTAGAAATCAATACAGCGGACCTTGGGAATTAATTAAATCCATAGAGAAACCGGAATCAAGACAAATGGAGGGAGAGAATCAACATGGATCAACTCAAGATCTCGAAATAATGGAAGATTTGGATTTCTCAGCTGAAATTGAAATACACACGATAGCAGAAGAAGATCCAACAACATACAATGAGGCATTACAACAAGAAGACGCCGAAGATTGGAAAGCAGCCATGAAAAATGAACTTCAAACATTCAAGCAGCGAAACGTATATGTTAAAGTCAAAAGACCTAACGATAGAAAAATACTCAAAAACAAATGGGTGTTTAATCGCAAGAGAAACGAGAATGGAGACATCGTACGTCACAGAGTTCGCCTTGTAGTGTGTGGCTACCAACAGAAGTTAAGGATCGACTTCGAAGAAATTTACATGCCCATGGTAAATTTTATTATCGTTAAAATTCTCTTGCTGATTTGCGTCGTTTACCATGGATGGCAGTCATGACATATTGACATTAACTGCGCATACTTGTATGGCGATATTCAAGAGACAATTTACATGGAAATTCCATTAGGACTAAAACAAGATCAAAAATACGTGTGGCAATTAAAGAAAGCTGTTTATGGTCTTCATCAGTCCGGGCTCAGATGGTTCGAAAGACTTGAAAAAGATGTCAAAGAAATAGGATTCCAGGAAATAAAACTCACCAGATGCATATACCATCGCAACTGGAAAACTATTTTAATGTTCTATGTCGACGACTTATTGATCATTGCCAAAGACAGAAACGATATAGAGAGAACCATCATAGATTTGAAGTCTAAATATGAATTAAAAGATTTAGGCCAAATTAAAAAGTTTCTTGGCATCGAAATTTCAAAGAAGAATGAAGAAATGAAATTTTCACAACAAGGTTACATTGATGAACTTTTTAATAAATACTGTGATAAAGCAAATATCAACGCAAAGGAACCAATAAAGATCGGGTTCAATCTAAAAGATTTTACCGAGGAAGCAGAGCCTGATTTTGATCACAAACAATTTCCATTAAGAAGAATGGTTGGAGGACCTCTATACATTGTGAGGCATACGAGGCTGGATGTAACATACGCCACACATCTGTTAGCACAGTATGTTAACAAACCTAATATCCATTCCTGGAATGCTGGCCTGCATATACTTCAATATCTTCATTCCACTCCAGATCGAAGAATAATATTGAAAAAGGAAAAACATCCAACTTTACATGCATACAGTGATGCAAGTCTCGGAGATTGTGTAAAAACCAGACACAGTCATTCGGGACACATAATGTTCTACGGCAATACTCCTTTAAGTTGGAAGGCAGTGCGACAGCGTATAGTAGTAACCTCGACACATGATGACGAACTACTTGCGGCATTTGATCTCGTTAGTGAGATAGATTGGTTATCTAAAATCATCGAAATGTCCAAACCGTTGCAAGAACAATTGACCTCAAAATTTTTAGTGAAGCTTGACAACCAGGCGGCAATTTTCAACATCAAAAACTTGGTGGAAAATAACCGCAGCAAATTTCAAAATTTGAAGATCTACTATCTCAGGGAAAAATATAATGACAAACTGTTCGAGATACAGTTTGTGAACACAAAAAAAAACCGAGCCGATATCTTCACGAAGAGACTCTCCCATGATAGAATAAAATCAATGACGTCGTATTTGGATCCATTGCCTGGTCCAAATAGAAGGGAGAATGTTAATGATTGTGATTTTATTAAGATCGATTATTTGATTTAATTTCAAATGTGAAGTGTGGTCAATTTAATTAGTCACTATATTCGTAACGTCTTAATTTTGTTATTGTTATAACGAGTGTTTTTCTTTTATCAATTGAATTAGTATTATTCAGTCATGATTGTATTATTATTATTTACGGAGTATTATTGTTAATTAGTTTTTGGTATCATTATGTCATTCTGATATTTTTGATCCTCCGGACACACCTGTTGATTCGGATTAAGTGATTTAATAACAATTGGTTTATTACAAGATTTTGGGGGGTTTTATGAGTTACGAGATGTCAACACGGGATGTCGCCCCATAATCATTTCATTATACTGTATAACGTTACGTATCTATTTTTAGAAATAGATGCTGTGATGAATCTTCTTATGAATTATATAAGCATTTATGTATACCTTGTATTATTTTGGTTTTTGCTGATGATGGCAGGCCAAAATTTAGTTCCGAATTAAACTGTTTTGTTTTTATTGTTTTACAATCATATGATTATTAATTTCGAGCAGAGAAACATTTAGAAACTGGATACAATTGGCGAAACTGTAAGATATATGCATGGGCACAATATAAACTCAGTAATGAGTGGTGCAAGCATGTATTTTATTCCAAAAATATAAGCCTACATTTAATTGGGATAAAAACTATTCGTAATAATGATTTTAGCCCCGAATTTAAATCTAATTTTCCTTCATTGTTTGAGCTCTGGATTTCACTAACATTTGAGTGTTTTCAAAGTACAGGATTTCAACAACTATATCAGATACTAGATAGGTAGGTATTGGCTTAAGGTAGCCAGCGGCTACTGCGATGTGCCTATATGAAAACCACGAAAAACCCAGCAATAGCTCGTGGCAAGAAGGCGCCAAGGCACAACCAAAATAAAACAAAACAAAAAAGAACAAACCAAAGAAAACCAAATGAAAAAGTACAACCCATTATAGGCAAAGAAAAGTAAGAATTAGGAAAGAAGAAAACAATAACCAGAAGGCCCTATTGGTTTCACCACCAAAGAGCCCCTTAATGGTGAACTTCCAAGGGGCACCACAAAGAGACTAGGGCTTGTAAGTTTTGCTCCTCCCCCACACTAACAGGGGAGACCACATGAAAGCTTAAAAGCTCCCCCCATCAGATATTATAAGTTAATAAACCAAGTTACTCGACAAGAATTTGAAAGAGAAACCAAATGACAGTTGTCAAAAACAGAACAAGTCAGATAGTCTTAAGAAGAACAAGGCAGAAGGGAATAATAAAAAACAAACACTCAATACCAGAAATAATATTGAAATATAAAATCGGTAAAATAAACAAAAATCGCAAAATGTCAACTATTACCAATGGCCTCAACGTCTGTCATATAGGTTTTGACAATCTTGACAATGATACGAAAAAAGAAAATTGAAAATGTTTCTGGTAATCTTAATAAAGATTATTTTTGCAATACACCCAAAATTCCAAAAATTATAAATAAGTCGCACAAGACATTGAAGTCGTGTCAATTGCATACCATTGCAGATATGGCACACATGGATCTCTGGGGTCAAATAGCTCAAATAGACATATATAAAAAGAGTAAATATTTTCTCGCATGCATAGATGATTTTACGCATTGGATGACAATATACATTTAACACCCAAAAATATTGGGTATTAAAGGGGAGAAGAACGGTCGGTTGGGCATTACGCAATTGTATGATGTGCCATAGGTTTTCGACAAGATGTTTTAAACCAAAAGATACACCATTACCTGCATTTTGAGTCACGAATCATAGAGCGTTTGCCTATACGGGAGTTGATCTTGCAGGCCCTTTGTGGATAAGGAAAGATGTTGCGAGAACTCTTTAGAAAACTTATATTGTTTTGTTCATTTGTGCATCTGTAAGAGCAGTGCATTTGGAGTTTTCTTACCATATGGATTTGCCCAGTTTTCTCCTTGCTCTACGACAATTTTTTGCAAGGTTCAGAGTACCAAGAAAAATCTGATCAGACAATGCTCGAACCTTTTCGGCATGTGCGCGTTAGTTGAGAGGGCTGCAAGTGGTTCTATCAAGTTTAGAATTGCAACAGATGAAGGACGAGAGAACCATTCCATTAATTAAATGGAAATTTATCATGGAATGAGCCACATGGTGGGGCGGTTGCTAGAAGCGAATGGTGGAGGTGGTTAAGGGTAGCTATAGACAGTCATTGGGAACATCAAGGTTGACGTTCGAAGAATTCGGACCATTCTCCTTGAGGTTGCCATGGTTGTGAATTCCCGGCCCCTGTCAAATTTGATTGAAGACAACAGAGACAGACTGCCACTCACTCTAAATCATTTTCTGGCTTGTGGTCAGCTGCTTTTTGTCCCGGAGGTCAAAGCATCGTAGTTGCACCCATCACCTGATAGCTTAAGAAGTCGGTGGCAAGACCGGATAAATATTGTTGAATGCTTTTGGAGGAGATTTGACCAATAGTACAATGTACCATATGAGAATGAAAACAATGGATCAATGTGCGAATGCTGATTCATTCATACCATGGCAATTGAAAAAAAAAGTTCTTATACTTATAATAATGCCATGGCTGTCAAAGACTGGAAGAATTAAGAAGTAGCTATGGCAGATGATCTAAACACATTACAAGATCGATAAGTTTCTGAGAAAGTGGATCGTTAGCAAAAACAAAGAATGTATACCCAAGATGGGTATATGTATGCACATGAAAACCAGAAGGGAAGATCATGCAGCACCAAGCTAAACTGGCTGCAAATGGTTTCATCCAGAAAGCAGGTGTAGAAATTCGAGATGATCTATGCTCCCATCATCAATTTCATTTTAGTCCAATGTGTGACTCATATTCATCGCTTAGGATATGCACACTTGGATGTCAAGTGTGCAAACCTATGTGGCAACCTTGAAAAAGAACTCTTCATGAAGCTACCATTAGAATATAAGACCAAAAAACCAAATATAATTTGGAAATTGAAAAAAAGCATTTATGGTCTGTCTCAGGCAGGTTGTAATTCGTTCAATACACTGGACTAGACAATGTGGATCACTGGATTTCACATTATTTATAACTTCACCATGTGTATTGACTAAATTAATTGGCATGCATCACAGTTGGTGGATTATGTTTAACGTTGCAAGCGACAACAAAGATCACATGCGACATGCCTAGATAGTGATGGTGGTATTTTGTTTTAGGTCGCTACAATGGCCATACATCCACATGTCAACAATATAAACTGACCACGTCATAAAAAATTACACAATCCTTTATTTAACACAAGTCGTGCCGAGATGGGAACCAGGTAAAACCAAGCAATGCTGTGCAGCAAGAAGACACCAGTGGCACAACCAAAATAAGCAAAACAGAAAAAAAACAAACCAAAAAAAACCAAATGAACTGATAGGCAGATAGGTATGTTTATTGTCGCCAGCGGCTACTAAGACCATACATGACATGTCAACAACGGAATACTTAACACAAGTCATAAACTATACACAATCTATTTTTTTAACACAAGTCAAGTGCTGAGATAGGAACCAGGAAAACCCAGCAATGTCATGCAGCAAAAAGACACTAAAGGCAAAACCAAAATAAAACAAAACGGAAAAAGAACAAACCAAAGAAAACCAAATGAAAAAAACAACCAGGACCTCAGAACCCATCACCAGCAAGAAAAAGAAAAAAGAAAGAATTAGAAAATAAAGAAAAGATTACCAGAGGATTGTGTTGGCCTCACCAAAGTGTTACCAGGGGAACACCACAAGGAGGTAGGATTTGGAAGTTTTGCCCCCCCCCCCCTCAAATAAAATGAAAAACCAGGTGCTGGTAGTGGTTTGTTGTTTAAGATCACCAGTGGCTACAATGGCCATATGCAACCTGTCAACAACCTTAATTTAACACAAGTTGTAAAAAATTACACAATTCTTATCTTAACAGTCAAATGCCAAGATGGGAGCCAGGTATAACCCAGCAATGCCATGCCACAAGAAGACACTGCAACAGAATCAAAGTGAAACAAAACAGAATAAGAACAAACCAAAAAAACAAATGAAAATAACCGGGACCCCAGCGCCCATCATCAGCAAGGAAAAAGAAAAAGGAAGAATTAGGAAAGGAAGAAAAGATTACCAGAAGCCCTATTTGTTCCACCACCAAGAAGCCTCTTGATGGTGTACTAACAGAAGGACGTGAAAGAAAGGCGTGAAAGTTTTGCCCCCTTCCCATTGGCAAGAAAAAGAAAAAAGGAAGAAGTAGAAAAGAAAGAAAAGATTACCAGAGGATCCTGGTGGCCTCACCAAAGTGAGTTACCAGGAGATGCCACGAGAAGGCCTGATCTTGCAGGTTTTGCCCCCTTGAAAAACCAGAACTCTAGAACCCATCATCAGCAAGAAAAAGAAAAAAAGAAGAATTAGGAAATGAGAAGAAAAAGATAACCAGTAGGCCCTATTGGTTCCAACACCAAGAAACCTCTTGATTGTGAACTTCCAGGGGATGCCACCAGGAGACGAGGACTTGGAAGTTTTGCAAGAGACCATGAAATGATGTTCCATCTGCATTAAAGGAAATGTGCACATACTCTGGAAAGTAATGCATTAAATTGAACAAATTGTATTATGAGTTGAGTATAAAATAGATATCAAACTGAAATTTGTAGCCACAATGCTATGTAACAGATATGATCATTTGAAAAAAAATGAATAATGTGACCATATTGCTGTACAGGTTATTTGTCTGACACATTTTTCAATTTTACATCAAGTTGTTATAGATAGTTGTGACAAATCATTAATTATTATAAGCTGCAATTAATAAGAAACTGAATTTATTAATTTTCAGTAAAAAATAAAAACTTTTCAACGTATGTATTTTTATCAGAATAATGCAGTTAAAAGTTATACAATAAAGAGTATTTCTAAAATTTAATAAAATACTCAAAAATAGCAGTTTCTCCACATAGATTCATCAAATTAATAATAAAACTGGTTTTCTATTAAAAAAAAGCATACAAAACAGTTTACAAAAACTAATAATATAGGCAAAATTACAGATTAACAACAGATATAGTAAATTAGTATTATAATTTAAAAACATTAATATAACAATAAAAAACTATTACAGATAAAAAAACAAATTTTAGATAAAACCAAGCATGCTTGATTTAAAAATTATTTTCAAAAAAGTACAAAAAAAGAAATGGAATGAATTTAATAAAAAAAATAAACACATTAAAAAAAACAGTTAAAAACTTTAAACCAACATCCAATTACTATTGTGTATAGAACAGAATCTAAAAACCAAATTCAAAACAAAGGTTTTCAAATCTCAAGAAACAAAATATTTTGAAAATTGCTTTTATCAAAATTTAAAAACATCATAAATTGCTCTGTCCTAATGTTAGTCAATCTAATTTTAGTTTCCTTAGTCCATTACAGGTTTTTTCCACTTATTAAAATGCAAAACCCAGTTTGTACTTAAATGGCAGTTAAAATTATTGTAGTACTCTGCAACAGATTATTCCATTAGTTTAGACAAAATAAGTATGTGAATTGAGCATTTCAAAAATTTAAATTTTAAGCACTCATGTTAAAATTTATCGCAGATTTTATATATTCAAAATAATGGTATACATTTGTGGATATTAATTTTCTAAATAATAGACACTTTACGTCTTTTGCGGCGCAAAAAATATAGCCACAAAACAAAATTTTTTCATGAAATTGTTCGCGAAAATGAATATGAAAACTTGTAATAATTTTGAAGTGCATGATATTTACCACAATTTTTAAAATTTATTTTAAAATGATTTTGTTTTCTTTGTGAGGGAAATATTTCTGTACTTTTGACTTCTATTTACAAATTAATTTAAGTATATTTTCCAGTTTTTCTCTGTCAAAATTTTCCAATTTGACTATAAAGAAATCTGACTTATTTGTTTAGATTATTTTGTAATTTTAATTTTTAGAATTCTCCATTTTCATTCAATAGTGAATCCTATTCACTTAAAGTTTCCCAATGTGAAATTAATAGACACACTGCGTTTTTTGCGGCACAAAAAAATAACCAGGAATAAAAATGAACATTACGTAAAATAATTCTTTTAGCATTATGTACAGCTAATTAAACATAAGTACGTATTGTACAGTGTACATATTTAAAATAATAACTTCCAAGGAAACTGATGATAATTAAAAAATATATATGTAAATGCTTTTTTAAAAAAAAGTTTTTTTTAGGAAACTACTTGAGCATGTTTTCTTTCAGGTAAATGCTGTTTCATTACAAAACAATTATCAGATCTTAAAAATATGCTTATCAACAAGAATATAGGAAACATAAATTATCAGTTTGGAAGTAGATGCAGACTAAAATATCAGAGAAATATATTAGCAATTGTATTATCAAAAAATATCAAAAATAAAATTAACTAAGAAATATAATTGCAAATTATTTTGTATTCATTTTAACCACATAAAAAAACTTAATTTGGCAACAAAGAATGAGCACTAGTTTTGCATTGCTTAAATTGTTAGTACTAATAATAAAAAAATTTGACATTTGTTTCAGAAAAAATCATTTGGCATAACATTTTCGTTTAATACATTGGTGGAATAACAGACTTTCTTGGAATTGATAACGTTTCCCACATTTTAAGCAAGTAAAATTAGGAATGACTGATTTGCAGTCATTGACAACTTTTTGCTTTTTACATTTATGAAACGCTAAACTTTCTTCATATTCGAACCTTCTTTCGCATTGTAAGCATTTAAAAAATTGATTTTTTTTATCATTCATCATTACAATTTCTTTTTTACTATTTGGAAGTCTATGCTTTAATGAAGCTTTATCCAATTTAATTTTGCTTCTACATAATTTGTTTTTTTTCTTTTTCAATCTTTTTTTTGAAGTTTGTGACACAATACATTTGCCATAAACGTTTTCACCATCACAATTTTTCCTCAGCTTACAATCAATTTTATTATCATACATAACCTTCCTAGTAATTTCTACTTCAACCATGTCTTCTGAAATATTTATCATCTTTTTTTTTTCAAACAATGAGTTTCTTTCTTCATTTGCATTATGTGTGCAGTCTTCCAGTCCACATACAGCATCTAATAAATTGTCGATAACTGCTTTTGTTTCAACTATATCCGTATCTGATCTGTCATCCACGTTTATGACTTTTACAATATATGCCTCATCATTTACCTTTATTAACTGCGATTCGGCCGCTAACTTCTGTAACTAAAGTCAAAGATTTAATAAAATTAAAGAAATTAAATTTACATTTGCTAAACAAACCTTAGCATCTGCCTTTAGTATCTGACTTTTTTTAGTATCTGACAAACCGGGACAAAATTCAATTTCCTTTTTGTCCAAAATTAAATGTTGAGAATCCAAGTTTTGGTTCTGATTACATAGGTAGTCACAATGTCCTTGATTAAAATTTTCTTCAGGTTCCAATGAATGGTGAGCGATCGATGTGTGAGAGATCTCATAACATTCTACAATTATAAATCAAAATTGTCACATAAATAAGAAAATCCTCAAATTATTTAAGTATAATATAACTTATTACTGTTTAAAGTTCCTTCAAATGCAGGTAAGGGAATATTTGTTATAAGATTAGTATCATTTTCTTTACTAATAAAATTTGCAGTATGAAATATTACAAAAGTTGAAGAATCTTCTATACTTCTGATAAAATCTTTATCTCGAGCTGAAAAACCAATATTTTTAATTTACAAGTTAATAACAAGCAGTCATAAAAACTAAGTTATTCATATTTTGATTACCAATAATTACTGCCTCCATTTTATTTGGCAGTGTTGTAATTAAGAATTCATTTGGAACTAAGCTGTAATAATTTCCAGTCAAAATATCATCCTGGCAATCTTTCTCTCTATAGTTTGAATCTGCTTTCAACGTTTTTGATGAAGAACAATCCTCGTTAGCACTCTCGCTATTAGGCTCATGATTGCAATTCTTTGTTGATAAAATGTTATCTTGACACACAGAAACAGAGTTTGAATCCTTTAATGTTGAGATATTAAAAAAGTCCCTAAACCAATTTTTATTATTTTGTTTATGATTTGTTATTATATTTTGTGAACTGTCCAAATTGTCCTCAGTATTCCTGGTAAGACAACTTTCTTCTTTAAAACTTTTAGATTCTTCTGAAAGCGATGCCCTAACTACATTATCACGACAGTCACAATAACAACAATCTTCACATTCCGTGTTAAAACATTCAATAATGCAGCAAGTATTACTGCAACCATCAGAAGCACAGCATTTATTGCAAATATCAGGAATCTTTTCAGGCACATTTTCTTCAAGTATTTTCCCTCGTGTCAAATTGTTGCTAGTTGTTGTTTGCTTTAATTGTCGAAAATCGGGGAACATTTGCAGCTTTTCACTTTGTTGAAAGTCAAAAGCAAAAGACTCGTCCGCATCATAATTTAAACTTAGTTGTTTTAGCCTGTAAACTAAATAAAATTGAATTAATTAGTATACAAAACAAAGAAATTCAAATCCTCAATTTTTAATATAATAATAATAATAATTTAATTTAATAATAATAATATAATAAAATAATTTACCTATTTTGTCATATTCATTTGGGTTTACTTGGTTGATTGGTAATTGCTGGGAATCTATCCAAACACAAAACTCTGTACTCTTTTTTATAGTTCGTGTAGCTGTATAAAACATTTGCCCATTTTTGTAAGTGGCAATTAAATTGGCCTTTTCTTTCTCACAAGCTCGTTTAACGAGTGGCATCCATTGATTCAAGTTACTCCACTTCTGTTAGAAATACGAGATTAAAATTATGAAAAAAATGAGACCAATTAAAATTATACTGTTACCATTTTATCGAATGGTCCAAATTCAGTTCCAACCGAAATTGAGTTTTCGGCTGCGATTTTTAAGTACATGGATTTCGATGGCTTCCTCCATTGTCTAATAAAATATGCAACACTGTGTCAAATGTCATATAATAAACCGCTAAACATTTCTCATACCGCCAATTATCGCGATCTGATGTTATTAATTTTCTGCACGCCGCCATTAATTCTAAATCAACAGCTAGGAACAAGTGACCACAGTCAAGCTATATGTCACGACATTTCCGCCACCAGATTTTTAAAATGTACCAGACTTAAGTAATCGATAATTGTCTACTGCTTTTATAAAAGGTGGAATTGCATCAACATTTTAATAGAAAAAAGTTATGTTGTACTAGTATTTTGATTAAATATTTGTAGATATATGAATAATTAGAAATAAATTAAATTGATTATTATTATTATTTTGCTATAAAATAAATTATATTAACTATTATTGTTTGCAATCACTAATATCTTTACTTGACTAGTATTTAAATAAAATGTTTTTTTTGTACACTTGGATTTCATTTAATACGCAAAATATCATCTATAATATTAAAGCTCAGTTGGTGGTGGTCGTGTCACGTCGTCGTCGCTGTCATTGGCTAAAACGATGGTAGTTGCCACTGCGATTGGTTAAATCGGCGGTGATGTCATGGGCGGCAATACGAATTGGCCAATTGAAACCAAGGAAAATGTCATTGTGACATCATGATGAAATTTAAAAATTAGGAAATGGCTGCCGATCTAAATGCCAGCCAAAACAATTTCATGATCAGAAATGAAATTTATGGCCACGACACTACAACCATCACCACTACCATCATCCTTGCCAGCAAAGCGACTGCATGCCTCGAACGAACGAACGAACGAATGATAAAATTATTAAACGATGCAAAAAGGAATCAAGAAAAGGTAATTTTATAAAGTTATAAAATTTGACAATTAAATTTCTATTTATTAATTCAACAGGTAAAAATGTGATCGCAAATAGCATTGGAGCAGGAAGACATAATACGCGAAAAGGACGAATTTATTAAGAAATTACACATCGATTTAAAAAGCATTAAAGAAACATTAACAAAAAACGAAAACTGAAATGAAAAATATGCAAGTAAAATTACAATTTGGAATATTTTAAATAATTTACTAAATGAATTTCAATTTCAGGTGATTTTAGGTGATCGGAGATCAGCCAGCGAAGCGGCTGCAGGCTTCTAGTTACAATAATATAAGAAAATTAGTCATGTGACAGTGAAAGATCCTCCTTGATCTATCTTTTAGCAAAACCCCAATTAAAACCTAATTCAACCGCGTAAAGAATCTGACTTCGAATTTTCGATAAACGTTATAAACTGGTTTTATTAACCATCAAAGAACATTTAAACAATCACTATTAAAATTACAACTCAAATTATTCCCGTTAAACAATGACTAATTTCGATATGTCAACAAAGCAATTTAAATAGGTTTGAGTTCACCATCACTGTGCACAACCAAGTGTCAAACGAAAGATTCCATTCAAATTAATTTCCCACACTACATTACACTAAACTATGTTAAACTAAGCTAAAACCCACAACAAGACACTATCAAACTTATCTATTTACACGCGCGTTTCCTGGGTTCGGGTCCGTCCCGGTTACCGTTGTGACGGTGATTTTTCCCCAAGTCCGTTTTTTAGCTAAACCTGGTGAAAATCAATTACTAGAAATTATCTGACTTCGTCTTTTATCTTTTCTCAAAACAACTGACAGGATTTATTAGACCAATTAAACAATTAATATTTACAAGTTAATACAATTATACAAGTTCACATCACCATCACTAAAATAGAGTGAGAAACAAGACATGAAGTTACGCAAAACACCCACTAATAATCTAGCACAACACTAAGCTAAACTAATCTAACCGAACCAAACACAGCAAAGTTAAATACTAAACAAGCGCAACATTTAACGTACGCGACTTTAACTTTAAATCTATCAACAACAGGCCAAATGGCTAAAACTACTTAACTACAAACACGCGGTTACGCGTTTGGGACGCAATGGGACACGTGGTCAGATAATGAAAACATATTATTAAACACCTGAGTGAATCAAGAGACGCATGATAATGCGATTGCATTATTTTAGCCATCCCCAAAAATCACTCGTACGATTCTCGCGGTATACCGAACCAACTAGTTCGTCGTCAAACGGCTCCTTGTGAGCGAGAGAAATCTCTTTCGCTACTCAACTCGACTCGATTACATGCGATTGCATAAAATAACCTTGGTTAACTGAAAATACAAAAGTGGCAGCCTCTTATACCCGGGAACAGTAATCATTGACACCTAAAAGAACGCATCTCTCACTGTCCAGGGCATTAGTCGCCTTACACTACCTGTGTTGATAAAGGATTGGCCTTCAGCTCAAGAAAGTCCCATCAGATAATAATACATCAACACACAGGGAACTGGCAACATTCGGATGTGCAACCCATGCACCGGATCACTGCCATTTTTCAGTACAGTGCCGGCCCCAATTCAGGTAGAGCTATAAGGAGTTA
>JAQFZU010001246.1:0-14724 GCA_034696185.1 Henia vesuviana | reverse complement strand
CGTGTTAAAACACTTATTGTATTGGAAATCAGCATTTTTAATGAGATTTCAACTCGGCTCTTGCGAATTAAAGCTTTAGAAACAAATTGCAATTTGCCATATATCAATGACAAAATGTGCCATTGATAACGTTTTACAGTGTTATTTACAAGCTTTACTGTAATACGCTAAAAATACACATGTCAAGTTGTAATACAACGCTGTAGTCTTTTTAATATTTCAGTCGTGGGTGAGGTCGGCGAGGCTGCCACCCTTTTGGAAGGGACAATAAACTGTTAATCTTGTGTTTGAATGATTATCCGTACATGTTTAAGATCCCAGAGCGGCAAAATTTTCATGACGAAAGCTTGCCTTCTGGGGTAGATTAGTAACTAGGAACAACTGAAATCACTTAATGCTTAAGATTTGAAAAAAGTAAAAGACAGATTTAAAATGTTTTTTTAAAACATATAAACATATAACATGTAAAACATTTTAAAACATATAAATATCCTCAAAATATTTTTGAGGATGTTAAGATATTAAGCAGGAAAAATCTCAAAAAAAAATTAAGTATGGTCACCACTACTTTAACAAGATAAGCCAATTTAAAGTCTTAATTAAACTTTTAAGTTATTTATTATTATCGTAAATTAAATTACAACTGTTGTCTTAAGTAATAATAGGCTTAGTATCTCAGGTTTTGCAACTTCTTACAATTTAAAAATCAGTTTTGTATTTTATCCAAAAGATGATGTTTATAGTAACTTTAGATTTATATATCAGTTCTATTCAGAACTGATCATACAAACGTTTGCTTTCGTAGAAGTCAAGGGAGTCTAGCTGTTCTAAATGAAATTTCACATCGTTATTTAGCAATATTCACTATCAATTGCAAACTATAAAAAATATTTTGAGGTCTTAAATGCACATAAATGTTATTTTTTCCTTAATTTTGAAGATTTGCAGCTGCTTTAATCTTAATTAAAAAAACATTCACACATGTTGCCTATGCTTATGCATGTACACTGCAAGCTGTATTACTTCAAGTACAACGCTATTATTTCGTATTCGAAATAATCCCTGTATGTGAGACTTCAAGGGTTTCTTCAATTTCTACGAGAGACATTGAGTCAGCGTTCGCATTGCAGCCAAATCGAATAAATCTACATCTCGACAATCAGCATGCGTAATAGAACTACAGTAGTAATTCCCGCACAAAATGGCCAGATTTCAAACTAATTGAGTCGGTGGAAAGTTGGGTACTCTCGAAGCATGTCAGTCGAGAAATGGTTTCGAGGCAGATGTCGGGATTTGTCCATCTCGACGGAGGCGTGACGGACCCGAGTTCGCGTTCGTACGCTCGAAAGAAGTTCTAGACGCAGCATAATAAACTATTCATAAATGGTTAAGAACAACTTAAATTTCCATTAAGTTTTTTTTATTAAAAGTTTTGAGTATGAAGTACAATGAAAAATAAAACTGTACAATTTCCATTTTGGAGCAATTTGAAAATTCGTCAGAAATTGGGCAATATACATGATTTCAAGAGATCTTCAACAATTTTGTATTCTCTTTGAAAAATTGTCCTAATTCAATATAATTTCATAATCTTCATAGGACTAGAATCTACAAGTTGAAATAAATATTTAACGAATTCTAACAAAAAGTATTAAATTCATCTTAACCTTTATGTTTATATAAATTCATTCTGTTCCTGTCTATTTGAGAATAATCAGGGTCATCTTCACGCCTTCTGGCGAATATAAAAGTTGTTTCTGCTGTGCTGTACCGACTGAATTATCAAGTTACGATCATTTCTTAAGAAATTTATATAATAGTTATACCTATTCCTGTTTAATGTATGAGGGGGATAAGCAAGTTGGTGTGAATCCCCTGAATGTCTCGGATAACTATCTAATCTTCGCGGTCTATGGTGAAACTGAGGCGATGCTTCGTCAGAAGAACTTGAATCGGGGCCGTGTTCCAATAAATCTGGAACTAAATGGAAAGATCATTAGAAATAAAACATGTGGAAATGCCAAAATTGCATGCCTTCAGCTTCCGAATGAGAAAGTTGGTGTCTCGGACACACATGGACGGCTTGTTTTAAGTTCTCATTATATAAATTATCTGGCTGAGGCTGTAAAAAGATGAAAATGAGAATATGGAGTAAACGATCTAAGTTGGTGTAATTACGTACGTATTTCGAACTGTAATTGACTTCTGTAGGATTAGACGAATAAGCTGGAATAATTCCTTGAGAAGAATTTAAAATTTGAAATGTGGCGTAAGGAGCGACATTCTCTTGAATTTCTGTAAATTTTTATTTTCACAATCTTACAAAAAAACAAAAATGTAAACCTTTCATTTTACTTGTATCTTGTAATGTTCCATTTTCGATAGCTGGGACGGTTTCTGCGTAAGTCTTCTTTTTCAGAGTGTCCGGATCAACTGATTGGTACTTGGTATTAATTTTATCTAAAGAAATATTATTTTAAAACAAAAATTTGGTAGAGCAGTTCACTCCTTTATTACCAGCATTATTTGCATTTTCCATTTTCCTTCTCTTTATACAGATACATACGATAGAAATAAGTGCAGCCACTAAAAATAAAGATCCAACAATTGGAATCATAACAGAGAGATCTAAAAAAGACAGAGTTCCTTCTTCTTCCAAAAAAATCTCTTTAAGCCTTCGATTGTCTAATAAAAAATGTAGATGATAATAAAATCTTAAGGCCCTTTAGATTATATCTCACCATCACTTTCTTCTACTAATGTCATGAAATCATATTGCGCAAAATTTGATCCCGCACTACTGTGAGCGGTCACTTTTAATTGGTAAGCATCTGCAGATGCTAAATCCGTAATAACAAATCTCTTGTTGTCGGGCTTTACGTTATTCGATACTAATGTCCAATCTGAGGTGTCTTTTCTTTTATATTCTACAACGAAATACAAAATAGGACACCCTCCATCAAACCAGGAATCCAAATGGAGAACAATTGATGTCGAATTTGTAATTATAAGTTTTTCTTTGGACGGAGTTTTAGGAGCTAAAATAAAAATGTCTTAGATTTAATCAAAATTATTATACAAAATAAACTGACCATCTCCTTTAGTTTTAGCAGTAATTATGTCCGAAGCTTGTCCACGGCCTATTCTATTTACCGGGGTAACGTACGTTTGATATCGAGTACCACAAGTAAGGCCTTGCAAGGTGTATGTATGAATTGAAGGCTCTAAATTTACTTCTGACCATTGTCCGTAATCTTGACGAAAACTGAGAATGTAATCTAAAATCAAAAGCACAATAGCATTATCTTAGAAACAATCAAAATTTCCTTATTAACTTATTTCATCAGATCGCATTTCGTCTGATGGCTTTGTCCATGATAAGTGAATTGATTTCATAGTTGTTGATACTATTGATACAGTTGGCGGTTCGGGAGGAACTTCAACAACGATCACATGGGTAATGTTATCGCTATTCAAAGTATTTTGAACAATGCATGTGTAGTTTCCCGCATCACCGCTTCTAATGCTTTTGATTATTAATTTTCCTTCAGGTAACATAGTAATCTTGTTCGAAGTTTGTATAACTTCCCCTCTAAAACAAGTAATTGAATGCAAATGAATTAATTATATTATTCTCCCTTTATTTTTCTAAACTCACCCAAAAACCCATCGGACAGTTGCTGATGGCGTTCCAATAAAATCGCACGGTAATTCTATTTTCTGTTTCCACGAAACAACAATGTGGCTACCAAATGAAGCTATTCTTGCTGACACTAAATACAAATCATATTAAATTTTTTTTTCAATTAAAGTTAAAACAAAGTTCTAGATACCTAAAGGCCCAGAAGTAGTTTGTGTTGCCACTTTTGTACTTTGCCCTTCACCAACGCCCGTTGATGCAGTCACCCAAAACTCATATCGTCTGTTTTTGCTCAATCCTTTGGATTCGTACTTCAGCGTTGCACCGGAAACACTGACTTTGGTGGTTTCCTGTTACAAGAAAACAAAATTAAGATATTTAATGAGAGGTTCTACTCTTCTTAGTTACATACTAACCACCAACTCACCTCCCTTCCACTATCTGTCAATCGCACGTAAACAGTGTATTTAAGTATAATCCCATTAGGTTTTACTGGCGGCAGCCAAGAAACCAAAATAGCGTCTAAGGACATCGTTAGCGCTTTTATATCTGCAGGTGGCCCGGGAACTGAACAAATTAAATTTTTTTCTTTAATTTAAGTTTGTGAGTTAAGTAGAAATTTATGTGCTTAATTCTAACAACTTGCCATCTTCTAATGTAGAACAGACAACAGCTTCACTTTTAATTCCATCTCCAACATGTGTGAAAGCCAAAACATGTATGCTGTAATTTGTGTATTTGTCCAATCCATGCAACATTGTTTTTAACGCAGGTGTGATTTTAGTTTCAAATACGGAACCAACGCGTGAGGCTGCAATACAACAAACCGTATACCTATGCACTTGATTATTAATATACTCCATTAAAATAATATTTTTAACAAATGATGTCAAAAAATAAAAATAATAAAAAATTTATAATGTGCAATTTAAATTACAAAGCAAATTGTGCAAGAAGTTATAAAAATAATAATAACATTAAAAATAAGTAAATCTCTATAAAACACTATTAATATGTCTAAGACATAAGCCTATAGTTTACCCACCATACCATTCTCTCATGGGCTTGTACAGCACTTTGTATCCTTGCAGAAGGCCATTGATATCATGTAAAGGTGGTGAATCCCACTGGATATGCAAAGATTGGGAAGACACGGCAGAACACTTTACATTACCAGGAGGAGAACTAGGAACTAAAGATAAGATAAAAGAAAGTAAAAATATATTCATTTAGCCGAATTCAAATTTTTACCATCTTCAATTGTCATTGCTATCACTTCTTCGGAATTCGGTCCAATCCCATGATCATTAAATGCTTGTACAATGATGCTGTATTTCGTAAATTTCTTTAAATTCTCAATGGTTAAAACCAGATTTTGCGATGAGCCCATATCTCCGTCAGATAATGTACGAAAATTGTATGGTTCCGAGTAATTATGAAGTTTATATCCTACGTGATAGCCTAGAATTTCGCCATTCCAGTGCTCTTGCTTCGGTGGCTGCAAAAATAACATTTCATTAATTTATCAAAATGTTTTTCACGCTTATTTACTTACTTTCCATGTTATTCGCAAACTTTGTGAACTTATAGCTTCAACTCGCACGTCCTTTGGCGGTCCACTGGGAGCTTATTTGCAAAACAACTTATTTGGTAAGGAAAAAGATGAGTTTGTTATTTACATATTACCTTCTTCTCCCGTCGTCGTAGAAACTAACACGCTTGATTCGCTCATACCTAACTCATTCGTTGCGAAAACACGAAAGCGATACTTAGTAGCTGGTTTTAAATCTTTAATAGTGACTCGCATTTGAGTACTTGCAATTGACAAGTTAAAAACATGTGTTGACCAATCGCTCCCTAGAAAAGGATGATAGTATTCAACCAGCGAAATTGCAATTTCAGATTTAAATATCTTAAATTGCTCAATGTACCAGATGTATATTGCACCAAATACCCAGTGACAGGAATATTTCCATCGAATGGTCTACTCCATGACAAGTGCACTGCTCGACTTCCTTCTTCGACGAGGTGAATGTTATTCGGTGGTTCTGGCAGTTCTGCGTTGTAGGAAAAAAATAAGTAAATTGTGTTGCCTTTTAAAGCGAAGGAACTTCATCTCACCCTGAACGACTAGTAATACTGATGCTTCATCTTCACCAAATTGATTTTTTGCTTTACACGTGTACATCGTGCTATCTTTGCGAACGGCATTCATTATACTCAACATTGACGTTATTCCGACATCAGATTTTAAGTGCTGGGTTGAAAACCTGTAGATTGTAAATTGTTGATACCGCAAACTCATTTTAAACGCATGCAGGAAACCTTTTATCAGTGCTAATGGCATGTTTACTTGAAGACCAAGTTACTTGAATTGGCAAATCTCCATGGACGTTGCATTTTAACTTTGCTTCCTCTCCCATTTTAACCGTTTCGTTCATAAGTTTAACATCTATTTTGGCAGGAACTAAAAATGTATAAAAATATAAACATCCAATTTGCAATATACATTCGCTGTGAAATCTAAGTGACTCTGTGCTTTAATAAAAGAATATTTTATAGGAAAATAAAATTCATCTTTTCAAAAAAATTGCCCTTATTCAATGTAAAGAAAAAAAAACGTTGCAGTATGCAAATTCATAACATCTTTACATTTCCTACAAGCAACTTTGGAATAAAATCTGAGCCAGCACAAAACGATGGATCAACGCTTTTTCATTTCTTTTCCACTTACCGTGGACGTTGAGAAAAACGACTTTGCTGAGACCAGCACCAACGTTGTTGGTGGCTTTGCACATGTAGTAGCCTTCATCGTACTCGAGGGCAGACGGAATTCTCAACGAGCCCTGGTGGGAAAGACTGGTTGCACTCAATTCCACAAAATCACCCGACGACACATCTGGCCAAGTTAAAGAAATAAAAGAAATCCTAAGTAAAATTACAAACAGCTGCACCGTATTCATTTGTGCTCGCCCTCATTTTCCTTACTCATTCTTTCTTCTTTTATTTAAAGAAAAGAAAGAAAATCGATACTTAGCGATCATTACGGTTGTGCGATTCCAGTAACAATTGGCAAACCACATACTAAGTGATAATTTTCTTTTTTCAAAAATGAGTTGTTTTTTAACAATTATTGTAGAACGTGAAAATCCAACTTCAACTTCACTTAAATTTTTTTTTTAAATAAACCTAAAACTAAAACTAAAGTCATTTTATTCCTTTAAGTTAAAATCAAATAGAATCTACTCGTAAAAACAAACTTTTAAACCATTCTTCTTAATCTCCTGAATTTCCTTAATAACAGCGAACACATGACGCATCTTTGTGCAAGTTCATCAATTACGCGCTACACCAGTACACTAAATTAACTTTCTCTCTCCGACTTAGCCTAGGATAAAATTGGCGAAAAGGTCATTTTGTTTACACGGTCAAGAAACTAAGTCCGCTTAGCTTTCCAAACACACAGTGACGTTGCTCTGCTGTATAATGTACGTGAAATTTCATTAGTAACTTTTTCGTCTTACCTAGGGATTTGAACCAAGAGATCATCGGTGGTGGATGACCTTCTGCTTGGCATTCAATCTGGACTGCTCTACCCAAGGCAGTACTAGTGTCCACAGGTTCAATCTGCCATCTCGGAGGCACTAAAAGCGCAAGAGAAAAAAAGCGAAAAACTCATACACGCTCAACGTGTTATAAATCCTCCAAAGAACTCACCTTTTACGATGAGCAATGCAGTGTGGTTGACGGTAGCCGCCGCATTACCAGCGCTGCACGTGTAGTTGCCGCTGTGATGAGCCATCACTCTCTCGATGACCAACGTACTGGCGTAGTTATCTATCGACTGAGTGGTCACGTCCGATTTTGGCTGAACCAACACGTTATCTTTGTACCATTTGATACTCAATGGCAAATCCCCTTGACTCAAACTGCAAAAAACTGAGGCGCGAACACCTTCGTACGTTTGATCCTCTTGAAATGAAAAAGGAATGATTTTCGGAGGAACTAGAGAAAAATGCGAAGAAAAAAATGATAAACTCGTAAAAGTCTATTTTCTAATAATAAATATATTTTTACCTATAACAGCCACTTCAAAAGTACGTCTGGCCACATCCCCTTCCTTATTGGAAGCAACACACGTGTATTTTCCAGCATCTGCATGTCTCTGTACATTCTGCACTATAATTGTCCCATTGTGAAATGACTTTTGGCGATGGTTCGCTGGAAGTCGCGATCCCTCTGAAATATAAAACGCATTCCGAATTAGGCACGACTGAAGACACTCGAATCGAATATTGCTGGCAGTAAAATAGTGACCATGACCACTTTAATTCCCGCACTAACTCAAAATTTCTATAGAATTCTTCCATTTTGCTCCAGTTCATTCGCAACTAACTCTGACAAGATGAAATTGTATCTTGACAGTTCGTTTTCCTTTTCCTCCTCTCTCTGTTTTTCATTCTCCACTAAACAGAGTGTGAAACAAAATCCGGCAGCGCATCTTCCTCCGCTTCCTCCCATCATTGGCTTTTCCCTTTCCCAAAAGAAAAAAAATTGCGAAGTACTAGAAACACAAAAGTAGGAAATCACACTTCCCCCAAACCCCTATTTCTAAAAACATTGCAACACTAGAGAAAGCGAATGCTTTGTCACGCTCCATTTGCTTCGTGTAAGTGTGATGGACGTCACCAGCCCAGCCATCCAACGCACTGACTGGGAATTGGGCTCAAGCCCGATAGGGATAAAATTACAGCCGCATAAAAGACCAGTGCAATAGTACAATTTCGTCTTAAAAAAAGAATCCTCTCTTGTGAGGCCATCAAAACTGAACATCCTGCAAAAGACACTCAACTATCACTGTCTATTGCAATGTTTTGATTAAAATGCGTCGTTTTGACGCTTTGCAATTGCTCCCTTTTGTCCGATCGAAAACTTTGCAATACACTCTTTCGAGTGTCAAGAAGTTGAAATGTACTGGTTAAGTGAACCAAGTGCAGTTCTCTTCAACCTGATTGGAAAATGGACGAAGAAACGCCAGTCCTTGTTAACGTCTGTGGGAAAAGAGAAGTGTAGTAATGCAGAAACCTAGTTCTCTCATTAATTATTACTTTTATTTATTTTACACTCAATTTATTCGGAACTTTAATCTAAAATACCAACACTTCTATTTTTCCATTGAAAATATTTATAATTCAAAAGAAAAACTATCTTAAACAAAGTTTTGTATTGAAAATTACAAACTTATTCCTTAAACAGCCAACTGAGATTCCCTCGAGGGTTTCTCTAACTCTGATTTACTATTACTATTGATAATTGTTTCCACTTTCTATGTCATTTACGCAGATGCCGATGGTATGCTTCCGTTCTGTTGTTTAGATAATAGGTTGGCTGTGAATCTGGTGCGCGATGCCCATTAGACATAATAAGGCCCACAATAGTCGACTGAGGCCATTGACTTTTGTTTATGATTGCGTATGAACTACATCGCAAGTCCCAGTAGACAAACGACGAGGTTCTAGTTAGACATTTTGTCATTCACACATCCGCATAATCCGTATTGAAATACTAATACCCGTGAGACTTACCGATGCACAATTGGAATTTATTGTCCGAATTATTTAGCGAAAAGCATAAGGAAACAAAAATTTAATACGCAATATTTCAGCAAATTAGTTAATCTTATAGCACAAAAAAGTGAATTTACTCGGCAAGAAATTCATTATTTTTAATGATGTATCTAAAACTTTTGTTAAGTTTTTCATTTTTAAAAGTTTGAAAAAGAAAGTCATTTCTTACCAATTTCCCAATAAATAGTATCAATGGGATATCCGGAAACAGGGCATCTCATCCTCAGATCTTCACCGGCTACGACCGTTATTTTCGGCATTGATCGAATATAAGGATTACCTGTGAACAGGGGAAAGAAGGAAAGCAATGAGAAAATGTCAATGAAAAGGAATTGAGTGCGGAAACTGAAGACTTCTCTTCATAGAATCACATCTAGTGCGACTAGACAGCGAGATGGAGTGAAAATTAGATTCGAACCACATAAAAAAAAGTTAATTGAAACTGCACTGATGGATTTCAAGTGAATTACTGCTAGCCTGATATAGCTAGTGGTAGTGAAAATACGAGTGAAGAGAGAACTAATAGCCAATTCCTATAATAAAAAATAAATTAAAAAAATTTTTTTTCCACAAAAAAAAAGATGAGAATAAAAACCATAAATTATAATCATAAACAACTATATTAAAAAAAGAATACAAAAGTTTGATTTAAAGTATGTATAATGAATGGAGAAAATCGATAAAATTATCCCTGCACTTGATGGTTAATTGTTATCGGAGATTTATACATCTAGTGTGTGGTTTCTGAGAAAGCGACCATAATTACGGCAGAATTCAATTGCGTCAAGAATCTTAAAACTCAAAAAACCGCAAGTTGAACTTGACAACTTTTCGCTTTTATTCGAAAGTACTTTACAAGATCAAAAGATCTAACTTAAACACTAATGTGTAATTAAATCCAAAACAAATTCACTTCAAAAACATTTGAAATGCAAGTAATAAAAATGCAAATAAATACGATTTTTATGCTCGTTCACTGCGAACTAATGTTATCTTTAAAGCTTTTCTCAAGTCTCAACGTCGTTTTAACCCTTTTATATTGGATCAGTTTTGTAGAGAAAAAAAGCCTTTGAGTAGGTTACGTCAGCTTAAACTTTAGAACAGCTTTTGGATTGAGCGTAAGCACAGCCATAAATGACAGTACCTTGAGTTATGTCCCTCATTCAACTTGATAAAAGTGAGAGTTCCTGTATAGAAGTGAAAGAAGCGAAAGGGCCAAGTATTACCTGTACTAAATTTTCAGCGTCAACATAAATACGTATCGTATCAATACATGCAATCATCTGCAAAGCGAGCGTTAAAAAATGTAATAAAATTATATATGTTGCATCCATCTTCGAATGTGCTATTTACTCAGAACTAACTACTGTTGAAATGTTTCAACGATTTCATCACTGCTATTCAACCATTCAAATTCATCCACTCTACCACTAAAGCGAGTTTTACATTACATCAAACAAAACGAAATTACACCATGACAGGTAGTTGATTCAAGATAGTCAGTCGATTGTGAAATAACATAAAGAGTATAGAATTGCATATGAGTATTTTTTGGTTTGATTTTCCAAAACATTTTCCCAGACTAAATACAAATTTAAGAAGTTAATATAAAAAAAAGATAGCTATAAATTCAGTTAACTTGACAACCAATATAAATTTAAGCCTTTTTTGACATAAAACTTGCAATAAAAAAATTCATGACGTTCGCACAGTAGCATAAAACCGCGTAAACCTAAAGCAGGTAACGTGACCTAAACGTTCAAATTCATTCAATGATTTTTATATAGCAAAGTAAAGTCAATAACTATTTGATCACAGCTCAGTTTCTATATTTACGCGATATTTTCAATTAAGAATCAGACTTTAACTATTATAACTGCATTTCTTCCTTTCAAGTAAGTCCCAAACTGATTTAGAGTTTAAGTAGTTTTATAGGTCTTTAGAAGCACCAGTTTTGCTCGCAAAATTTAATGAAAACACTGTCGTCGTATTTAATGTAGTAATGTATATTTAATGTGGCAATAAATTAATGCAGAATTGTACTGCATGTCAAATCCATGTCATTATATTTCTGTCCTTAGAGAAAAATATCAAAAATGGATAAAGTAAATTTCACAATAAACCAGACTTACTGTTAGTAGTGAATTATAAATAAATTTATAATGGCTCAGGTAAAAACAAAAATTAAATATTTTATTCGTAAAATAAAATATAAAAGCATTGTGATTAATTTGAGAACGAATTTAAGCAATGTCCACTGGAAATTGTTTAAATGACTAACAAACACTCAGATAATGTAAATTTTACTCACCGTAGACAGCAATGGGTGCCCTGTGTGTTGTATTGCCCGCTTTATTGCTAGCCGTGCATGCAAATAAGCCTCCATCTTCAACTTGCACCCGGCTGATGTTCACATGGCTAATTACATTCCCATTCATATCACTGAATTCTCCTACTCTGATTCGATCCCCATTGTTCACAGGAGTATCATCCACACTCCAAATCACTTTTGGAATAGGAATACCAGCAGCAATACAACGCAGGGATAAACTAGCACCAGGGTTCAACGTGTGAGATTTAAAAGCCGACAGAATTTCCGGTGAACTGTCTACAAAAATATAAATGAAATAAAAAATAAGATGATAAAATAATAAACAATTTTTTATATTCTAAAATAAAAGCAAACTTTATATTAAAATATTAATATTTTATACGAAATTTGATTAAATATAGGGGCGTTGTGAATTAAATTTTACGATTCTTCTTGTCATTTTCAAAGTGAAATTAAATGTCATTTCTTTCTCTTATGGAAAAAAAAATTCTCATAAAATTTGACATTTCTGAAAGTACTGGAACACCTTGAAATTTAAAACGAAGAGTTCAGTTTTAAGAGCCGTCGTTTGTGCGCCCAGTCGATGGCAGTTGACCTGGAGTGAGGAAAATGGACGAGGCGTCTTCTCTTCCATTTACTGCCAAGGAAAAATTCACCTTCCATTTTTTTTTCTTTCGTTAAAGCTGACAAATTCTTTATCAAAACAACTACCGAGTCCCTTTAAGTTAAACGAATTTTCTAATTTAAATTTCATTTAATTTTTAATTTTTTTTTTGCAAAACAAAAATTTAAACAAATTTCCATAATTATGGCTTATGAAAACAAACAAAAAATTATTAGATGCACAAGTGCAAGATCCAAATTAAACTTCGTGCATTGGATTCCACGCACAGTTAATGACTGTGGGGTAAAAATATATTCCTTGATGAGTTTTCTACGTGAACTCATCAGCAGTTCAAAATTAAATTCAAAATAACAAGGCTAATTAATTTCATTACATAATGCATCCAACAAACAAGTCATGAAAGAAAAGAAAGCAAAATCGAAAAAAGACTCACCACCGAGCCTCAATTCTGCAGTCGACTGCACCGTTTCTACGTTATTCGTTACGAAGCACTGATACATCCCTGAATTTTCTCGATGAACGCGCTCAATCTTCAACACATCTCTTCGCAAGATGCTTTCTCTATGCACATCTCGCCCATCTTTAATCCAAATCACGGAACTCACTGGATGACCAGAAATAATGCAATTAAATATTGCAGCGTGTCCGCGGTCCAAAATTTGCTGAACTGGTTCGATATGAACAGATAGAGGAACTTTAAAAAGAAATATCAATTACATTTTTATTAGATTTAATTTGTAATTTTAAAGTTATTACAAAAAGCTGAATATACCATTAACAATGAGAGATGTTTCTATTCTTTCGGTGCCCAGACTGTTACTAGCGCTGCATACAAATGTTCCGGCATCTTCCGGTTCTACGTGATCGATAATGAGCAGTCCGTGCACCTGGCGCAATCGCGATTCAGAGATGGCAGTTACCTGTTGACCTGAATCCATTTTATGGTGCCAGCTGCAAAACAAGTTGTAAATATTCACTTAATGCGTCGCCAAGACACGAAAGTTAGGAAAAAATAACTAAAATTGCTTCGGGATCAAAAATGTTAACTAGATTACTAAAGACAAAAAAATTGTGTAATAGCAATAACCTTTAGCTTACACCAAGAGATTAATTGAATTTTAGTTTTTAAAGGTGAGAAAATGTACATTGAAATTTGAATCTTCAATGATTGATTGGTTGGCTTCTCTGTTTGATAAACGACTGGGATTATTTATTGCAGACCATATTTCTGCTGCACTTGTTACACGGGAGATGAAACTTCTCCCTGAAATTTTGCCACTGGGGGGATCTTTAATGTGCATGAAAAAAATCATCTGAACTCGAGACTTTCAGCTTTAATTTTCTTATAAAAGAATGCCATTTGTTCATCGCCCGAGAGATGCAATGAGGGTGAAAGATTTGATTGACGAGCAACAGAAAATTGTAATCCGCCCATTGAAATAACTCCGGGACTATTTTTGTTTATAGTTTCTCATTGGCTAAACTTTTGTGTACAGAAATGTCATCGAAATCATTTCTGAAAATACAAATGCCTTAAGAAATACCTAAAAGCTATTTGAAAAGTATGTATATCTATGGCATATTGTTTGAGTTTAATATCAAAATTCGGATTACTTCCATTGGTTGTTCGCCGTTAATCAATATTTATCCAACTATAATGGAATATAAATTTTTAAAATATTTATGTGCTTTGTAATTTCGTTTTTTTAGATTCGTTTCAAACATTAAAGGCGAATTTGAATTGTTATCTATAATATTAATGCGAAGACCGTCGTCGTTTCGTCGTCGTCGTCCACGTCGTGATTGGCGCAATCTGTGACGACGTCATCACCCAACCCCAACTGAGAAAATACAAGATGGACCCCAGATCAAAATGTGATCGTTAAAAAAACAACTCAAAAACTGCTCTAAATGTACTGTAAGTAAGTGAATAAATAAACATTAGAAATGGATTCTACGCTATATTTTAGCCCAGATTAGATAGTTTTTGGCCATGGATGGCTTTATAAATTTAAAACAAATTTTACTGAGTCGAGACATATTTCAAACTTTGTTTAATCATAAACAAAGTTTATTCTAGCCATCCATCCACTAATAAAAAGTAATTAAACTAGGCTAAAAAAAGCGTTGAAGAATCCGATTTTGCTATCGATTTTTATCTCAAAAGTGTTAAAATGGCCAAAATTTGTCATTTTTCAATTCGTGATATTTTGCGTTTTGTTAAAATGGCAAATTTAAGCCATTTGAATATTTTTCTGATAAAATTCGATTGCAGAATCAAATTTTGGATGGGTTTTTAGTCCCGAATCAATACTTTTTATTAGTGGGTGGCTAAAAATAAATGCAAAACAATTTTTTTTTCATTTGCTACCTATCACAATTAGCCAGCAAAGAGAAAAAAGGGTATAAAAACACTTCAGGTGATTATAAATTAAAAAAATAAAGGTAAAAAATAAATTTTATAAACCTTTTTAGCTTTGATTATGCTAGGTTGCAAACT
>JAQFZU010001245.1:0-14745 GCA_034696185.1 Henia vesuviana | reverse complement strand
AGCCATATTGCTTTGCTATCTGCATCCCAGCTACGTGGGGTGATTGTACATGCGCTCAACCGCCATGCCACAACCACCGCGTCCGTAACACTACGTCCTGGGCAGCCCCGTCCATCGTGATGATGGTCGGAACAGCCAGATCTGCACTACCCATCCTATCGCTAGGATGGCCGGTTGCAGACTGCCTGTTCCTCGTGGCTGAGCCCCCCAGGTCGTGCGAGTGGACGCGCCCCAGAGATCACGTGGATTGGGGGTTCGTACTGCCCTCTAGTGACAACTGGTCACAAAGGATAAGCAAGGTAAATATATCTACACTGTTCCTGGCGGAGGTTGGACCAAAGCATAGCATGCGGGCGGCCAATTTTCTATAGGTATGGGGGCAGCCAAATGCCAAATACAGTCCTGTGAAATATATAATAACGAGGGAGTAAAAAAGTGAGTTCGCACACCTGTGTGCGGCCAACCCAGGAACGACCCTGAATTCAAATGCTGCAAATGTTTCCATTTGTCCATAGTGATTAATTTGCAGAAACTTGTTTACAAATAATTTTAGAGTTTTTGTTTGTAGGAAATATTTTTGCAGACATCTGCAATGTATTTCCTTATAGAGATTCAAATGAATATGCTGCTAGTTTTCGTGTATAATACATGTAATGCGTGCGGTCTGTAACTGCTAACATCAAATCTCATAAGCCAATAGAAAATCCTATATCCAAGTGATAAACTTGGATTTCACACTGTATTCCGAGTGTTAAAAAGACTTAATTGGTATTCATAGGACAAAATAATCTCGATGTTTTAGTAGTGTCTAATTAGTCTAAATAGACTATTTGTTATGTCTATACACATAAATGTCGTGTTATTGAATAATAAAATGTTCTTGTCTCAAGTTTATTTTTGATTTTTCAATTTAAAATTTTTCAAAAATTTATTAAAATTGTGAAATTGTGAAATTAAAAGTTAAGAGCTGTATAAAAAACGTTTGTTACATTGCCAGGTAGTATTATAAATAAAAATGTTAACTACGGAAATGACGTTTAGAAATCAGCGGAATGACGTCATTCGCTACTTCACTTGCGTAATAAATTCTAAGGGGAAGCTCCTTGTTGTTCGCCATTTTGGATAAAAATTTTTGGTTCACACCATCGAACCATCCATTAAAATCTGCTGCCATCAGACTCAAAGTTCTAATCGAAAACAGTCCGTTAGTTTTTCGAAACTTCACCCACACGAACGGGCCGAGGTAAGTTGTAATTATTTAATTATAACCTTTGAAAACAAGCGGAAAATGCATTCTAACAGTCAACCTGCCGTTGCGAACCAGACTCACTGTGAACAAAGCGTCATTGAAAGCCAGTACGATTCACCTAACTACATTTGAATAAATTTTTACTCGTAATTTTTTAGATAATTATATTTGAGGAACGCTCAAAGGTATAGAATGTGTACGAAATAAAAATTCTCCCAACACCAATATATCTTAAGCGACCTTTTGCAATTAGATTCTTTGTTGATAAAACTAGTTTGATTTTTGAATTGAAAAAATTGTATTACTAAACAGTTTCTAATTTTGAATGTAATTAAGAATGTTTTGGTATTAGGTTTTTACGACAGATTTCACTATCGGTTTTGCACATTTCTGCTCCTTAGAATTACATTAGCCAGTTGGTATTAGTTTGTTAAATGAACAGTTAATTCTTAAACGCTTTATAGCTGAGCGAGCAATCTCGACTTTTCGAATATCAATGGAGAATTAGAAACAATTATCTGAAAAACCCAAGTGTATCTCATAAACCGATACTTGGATTATAACCATTCATAAAGTTTTTTTTTTTAAAAAAAGTATTCGCAGTTTGCATTTACACGATTCAAATTAGAATTTAAAAAAGTTAGAAATTGAGAAAACATTTTATAATTAATTTATGTTATTAAAAACATCAATCGGAAGCGCTTTTTACGAACGCGCACCTTGAATTGTATACAGAATTTAAAAGTAAAACAATTTATTTATTTTAGTGAAAACTGGCCGTTCTCCGGGTACGGTGCAGCAAACAACTCAATGCCTGCTTCTGTCCAGAATGTCCACATTTTCGGGGATAGCTTCAAAGGGGGAGAAAGGAAAGTCAAAGTTTTCTTCGCTGGATATAAATAATTTATACAAAGGAAAGAGTATCGAAACCCCAAAAACATCGCGTGAGTATTTTGCATAGATTCCTTACTAATGTTGATTTTGTACGAGATTAAATGACGTAGTTAGAAAAGAATAATTAATCACACGTTTCATCAAATTTGTTATTTTTTTCTATTCTGCAGTACCGCAGAAACATGGCCTCCAAAGCCTTGGTAAAGTGGCGGGATTTCGTCGTATGCCACCACCAGCAAATTTGCCTAGTTTAAAAAGCGAAAACAGTGGTAACGATCCCAACATAAGTTTGGTTCCTAGCGGTGGATCAGGATGGGGTTCTTCGAGCAAAGAAAAGGCAAAATCGAACGAAGAGAGCAATCAGCTGCAATTACAACAGTCACTACCATCATCTTCACAATCGCAGGCTCCAGCAATGCAGAAGGTCTTTATTTTAATCGTATTGTTTAAGGTGTATTTTTAAAATAAAAAATATTCGCAGCAGCAACCGCAAACTCCTACGAATATAATCGCAAATGCTACAGCAGGGGGAAAGTCGTGGAGTACTGTTACTTCAAGCCACGTGGATGGTGGTCAAGGACCGACCTTCTTGGGCCATCAGTCGCCATTTTTTCATCAGGAATTCCCCAAGTTAGCTGGTGGCGATGTTCCAATAGACGACAACCAGAAGTTCAACACAGATTTTCAATATGGACCAGGACCGAGTTTACGCCCTCAAAGTATGAAAAAAACCCACGTGACGCGTACGATAATTAGTTATTAAAATGGTTTTTATTATATTTTAAAATGTAGACGAAGGAACATGGAGCCACGGTGGTGGAAGAGGCATTTCGCAAATGCAACAGCAGCCCTCTGTTTCGGGTTCGAACCAAGCGCAACCTGCCGGGTCGGTTATCACTTCCAAGTTAAACGGTCAGCAAACTACTCAATTGAACGAAGCGCAGTCTTCTCTCGTACTGCCCTTGGGCCAGCAGGGAGCTGCACAACTGCCTGTGGCCCAGGCCGGCCCTGGGGGTCCAATAACCGGATCAAATCCAGGCCAAGTCGTAGGTGGACCAATGATGTCGTGCGTTTCTTCGCCTCATCAATTCAGAGGAATGATTCCTTGCGTAAGAAAAGATCGTATGGCATGCTGATCGATTGAAATACGACTTATTTTTGCTGTTAGGTATATCAGAGGAATTTGCACAGTGGGTTTTCACCAAATTATTCAAATATTCAGGGGCCGCTGCCAAGGCCTTCTTATCAGTATCCTGAAGGAAGGCAAGTTTTTTTTCTGAGAGGTGGTGTGTGTCCTAAAAAACATTATCACATTGTTGCATGTTGCATATTTAGATGTAGAGCTCAGTTACGTCAGCTCGATGACGATAATTACCAGCGGCCTCAAGCCATAATAACGGAAGCAGAATTGAAGGAGTTTGAAATTTCTTCCGAGTCTCCTCATGAAGAATGGGCAACGGTGAAAGAAGATGTGGATTATAAGTACGAATCAAAGTATAAAAAAATTTTATAATTGTGTTTTTAATTGATTTCTTAGTGCCAAGCTTGTGTTCAGTGACGAGGAAGATGTGCCTAATCCATCTTCACCACCTCCACCACCGCCTCCTCCTCCTCCACCACCGCCACCACCACCACCACCGTCAGCAATACCAAAAGAATTTAGGTAAATTGTCATTATTTTTGTGCTGCATTAGAGAAAAATTTCGTATACATTTGATGAGAAATTAATGCCAGAAGATGTAATGTTGACTTTTATAACATCACCCACTAAAGACTGAAAAATTTATCGTGATTTTCGTGATTAGAACACTTGAGGGTAATTTGAAGTAAAGTAATCTAATTTGGTTTTTAGCAACAGAGAAAACGAAAACGACTATGATAATGACATTGTTCAAGCTCAAAGAGAACGAACTAGAAATGAATGTTATAAGGAAGGAAATAGTAAAGACGAAGAAAATGTCATGACAAATTTTGATAAATTGAAGGTAGGCATCATGCAATAGTTAAAAACTCGTAAAAGATATAAAATAAACGGGGTTTTATCAGGAGATCGATACAGCTGATTGGAAAATGGCTCACGATATGCAACAGAGGAAATCGGCTTCAAATAACCAGTCACAATGCAGTCAAATCGTAACAAATCCTGACAGTCAGCACCGGATTTGGCAACAACAAAATATTCAGCCTACCGAATTTCGTAGCACTATGTCTGGGCCATATCCACCTCATATCAGAATTGCTTCTAATCAACAGGTTGATTTTAAATTTTTATTTAAATGTTGGTAATTGCATATAAATTATATTTCGTAGGCTTCGTATTCTCAAAATCGATCTCAAATAAATGATGTCGACGAAGATGAGTTTTGGAGGCAAAGGCAAAAGCAAAAATCTAACGAAATTAATTTGGCTGTTGAACGGGCGCGACAAAGGCGAGAGGAAGAAGAAAAGAAATACGAGCAAAGTAAGGCAGCCGCTAATGAAAAGTTAAAAGCTTTAGACGAGAAAATAGCGATTGCAAAGGCTGCAGCTGAGGAAAAAGATAAAAAAGTTGTCTCTGCTGTCGTGGAATTAGAGAAAAGTCGTTCTAGTACAAGCAGTGACAGGGACGAAAGACCATCTAGCTGGGATGTGCAGGAACGGGAAAGAGAACGATTACGAATTGATCGGGAAAGAGAATCGTACAAAAGTCAATCATTTCAAGTTCGTTTACAGACCTAAGTTTCGAAAAGCTGTTAATCATTTTTTTTTTGTTTATTTTAGAATGTAAGTGGTCAATATTTTTCTCGACAATTTCAACAGCAGTTACCACCGCGATTTCTAAAGCAGCAGCAGCAACAAGAAATGATGCGACATCAACAGCATCAACAGCAGCTGCACAGGCAACACGTGACAACGGTTCAAACAACAGTAGGGTGCCCATCAACGGTCACTACTAAGGGGGCTGCAATTCCTGGACAACTTCCAGCGTTGGGAATCAGTTTCGAATCGAGATGGGGAAACATACCTCCACCGCCTGGGTCCCATCAGTACATTGGACAAATGCAATCGCAGTATCCAGACTCGTGGCGAAGGGGTTCGACAAATTATTACGAAAAAGGTTCGGAGTTTGTAAGGGCATATGATCAAAGACAAATCGAATTTGATAGACTGAAGGGAAGTAAGGAAGACTTGAGGATGTATGAAGCAACCCATTCTTCCGAATGTGAGAAAAGGTAATGTTCCTAGATTTCTCTAAACAAAATAGTGATTCTTTTGTTTTGAAGTAGAGAATTTGAGAGTCGGGATTACCGATTTAGTGAACCGAAATTTGAGAGTCGCCAGGATATAACGAGAGATTCTATAGACGATTTTCTACGTTCTAAGGATTGTGATCAGAGGCTATTGGTAGATACATTTATTTTCATCGACCGTGGAATTACTAATCTACGGTATACAAATTATTCTTAGGCTGCAGGACTGCATGATTCTTTTGACGTGGCTAATGGAAGTAATTTTCGAAACGGAAAAGATATCCCACATAGGCCTAATAGTCGAGACAGTAGAGGGAGTAGGGAATCGTATACTGAAGACAAATCGGATGAAAATCGATATGAAGAAAAGAATAACGTTGTTGTAATTGACCGCGAACAGACAACTAGTTCGGGAAGTTCTTCGAGAGATGAACGAGAACGTGATTACGGTCGTGAAAGATGTAACGATCAACCTATTTGTTGGGGCGATACTCCATATCCAAAAGAAACTCGGGAAAAATGTAATGTTCTTGTTATTTATTTTTATTTTTTTTTTACAGAAATTAGAACATTATATTGAATTTACATTTTTAACAATTAAGGGCGAAGCCATCCACCACCTATTCCACCACAACAACAAATCGATATTAGTAATAAAAAACCGCTCACGCCACTGCGGCGTGCAACATCGTCGATGGCTGCATGCTCTAGCGTGACTGATAGAAAAATTGATCTTTCAAAGGATTCGAAGTCAGGGAAAGGTTTTCTCTCGGATAAAAAATTTGATGACGAGAAGGTCGAAAAGGAAGTTAAGAAAGATGTGCTGAAGCATTCTGATAAATTACATCAGATTAGTCCGTTGCCACTTAAAGATAAAGAGAAGAAGAAGATTGAAATTGAGAAACATCAATTTCAGGTGGATCTTAAATCGAACCGATCAAAAAGCATTTTATCTGTAAACGATAAACCAGTGAGAACTGAATACGATGTACGAGTACGGGATGACAAATCGAAAGCAATCGGTCTTCGTAGGAGGGAAGATGATAGAAATAGGCGGAGAGACGAAAGGAGCACTCCAAGGTCTCGCGGGAGAGGAAAGTTTGAATTGGTACATGGAACAAGTCGTGGAAATTACGCTACGAATTTGCGAAGTCGAGGTGGTCGCTCGGAATTTAGAAGACGGAACGAACGAGGACCGCGTTTTGGACGGCAGAAACAATGCAGCGAATGGGGAGAAAGCGAAGGATCTGATGTGGAGGAAAAGCCATTACGCTTAAGAACGAGAGACGAAGATAGCGACATGTCTTTTGACGAAGTCTCTGCATCTACGACCGAATCGATGCTCAGCGATAAGTTACATTGCGATGGTATTAAGAAGCATGCAGGTCAGAGAATGCAGAAAGTATTGGAAAAGGAACAGAATAAACCGGAATATTCGCTCACGGAACATCTAGTGTTAGAAAGTGACAAATTGAAAAACGAATTGAAGGGAAAGAATGGCGGTGGCTTTTCTCCACGCGGAGAACCTTCGAGGAGAGGTCGTGGAAGAGGTTTTCGTGCTCGCGACGGTAATAGAAGAATTACGAGCAGCAATTATGGTCCTCCACCATCTAAAGCTGCTTTCGGATCGGAAAAGCTGTCAAAAGCAGACGATCGTGAATCGAAACAGGAATTTAGTGAAGAAGCGAAGAAAGAAAGAGAGGAAAAAGGCGAAGTAAAGAACGAGGCTGTAAAAGAAGTAAAGGACTTATCAAATTTGAATAAGTTTGAGACCGTGTTGCATCAGCAGAAAAAGAATAACAATCGATTTGATAAAATCCCACCCAGATTCCAGCGAAACCGACGGTACGAGTCGTTCGAGCCTTTCCGTGGTGGAAGAGGAGGCAGAGGCGGCCGAGGTCGCGGGGGAAATTCGCGTGGTGGAAGCTCGAACAAGCGACCGCAGCTGTCTAAGCAGAACTCTTCGGAAATAGTAAACGAAGAATGGGAAACTGCATCCGAGAGCAGCGATTTGGCCGATAGGAAAGAAAAGAAGGATTCCCGAAACGATGCTAAAGTCGATCGAGAGATAAGAGAGAGACACCATGCTGGCAAGAAAAGTTTTTCTAGCCAGCGGCCCGGCAACGAGCAGCATAATAGACGGTCAGATTTAGGTAGTGAAAGAAAAGGAAAGAAAGAGACGTCGAGCAAGGAGAGTATGGAGAAAAGAGGTGGACAGCGAAATGCAAACACTAATTTTGCAGTAAACAGGAATAGTCGATCGCAATGTGGAAAAAATTTGAAAAACGAAACGCTTTTATTTCGAGTCGACGAGATTAAATTGAATGACGAATCAGGTGTTCAGCAGATGTTTGCCGATATTACTACTAGGTTGGGATTCGTTCGTTGATGTGGTAGTTAGTTGATAGAACATGCACAATGAATATTTGAATTTCATTTTGATGTGATAATATAAAACCATTTTTAAAGAAATTGAATTAATTAATTTTCTTATTTTTGTTTAAATATTAATGTGCATGTTTTGTTTACTCGAAATCTGAAAATCTGATGGTTTTTAATAAAGATTGAAAATGGAATTTTCATCAGTCTTGAACTAATTATTGTTTTTCTTTAATTTAGAAAAGCTAACAGCAAGAAGCCACCCGAAGTTGCCGTTATTGCAAAACTTTCTAAACTTGATAAAGACAAGAACAATGCTTTAGATGGAATCGATTTGAATAATTATGCTAGTAAGTTTTAACTTTATTTGGAAACAAATTGATAAAAAAAAATTTGGCAACTGTGATGTGTAACTACAATCTGTCAATCCATTGAGCTAATGAAATGAAATTTTTTTTGCTTAAATCTGAGTTTCTTTCATTTATTTTTTTTTAAATTGGTTATTTTGGAAATTCTTTTGGTAATCGTATGAAAATGTTTCTTATACATACAAAGGTGTGGTAATAGTGGATGACCAGCCTGAAGTGTCTGTCGACGATCCCACATACATCTTTGAAATGAATGATGGATTTCAAGAGGTAATGTCGAAGAAGGCACAAAAGGAGAGGCAAAAGGCGATGATCGAAGCCGAAATTGTGAAGCACAATCAAATCAAAAAAGAGGTGATTAGAATCAAGTGCATGAATGAGCTGATTCACACAATTTGCTTTAGCTTTTGTCCTTTTCTTGTTTATTATTTATTTCTACTGTTATTTATTTTTCTGCTATAAAACAAATTAGGATAAAAGCAAAAGCAAAAATAATCGTTCCGAACGAGCACGTTCTAGTAAATTGCCTCCGCGTCTCGCTAAGCAGAGGGAGAATAACCGGATGAATCAAGCAAAGAGAAATTCATCTCAGAAGGCTAGTTCAGAGAGCATGACGGATGTTAACAGCAACATGAAAATGGTTGTGTCATCTGCCACTACTAAAGGTATTTCGAACGACAGATTATGATTTTTTTCTTTACTTTGCTTCGACATAATTGGATATTTTGAAACAATAAATTATAATATATTTGTGTTTATTATTTTACGCTTTATTTTAGAAACCACACCTGCACCTTTGCCGACAGTAAATGCTTGGGATAAACCGATCACTTCGACTTTACGGGCTCACTCGCCCGTCACTGTACATTTAACCGAGGTGCCTGTCATTAATTCCAAGTCCAGCAGTTTTGATCGCAGTGAAAATCATGACAGTGGAATAGAAATTAGTGATCAGCCACCTTCTACGACTTCGTCTCAAAGAAGCTCGCCTAGTAACGATTGCAAATTATTTATTAAAGGTTCACCAGTTTGTGGCAATGCTAAATTAGAATCGAGCGCTATGGTATTTAAGATTGTAAAAAAATAGTCTTCCTAATTATATGCTTTATTTGCTTCCATCAAGGTATGTGATCAGACTTCCGAAGTGAAATCGTCAATTGCAACGATAGTATTTGAGAATAAAAATAAAATGGAAACAACACCCTTAAGACAAACTGAGTTTGTCGTGACTACGACGCAAATCGAAAATACGCAGGTTTGTTTTTATTAATTATTATACGATTTTTAAAAAAAATTTTTGAAGCAAACAATTTTGTTTACCTTCACTATTCTTTGCAGAATCGACTAAATAAAGTTGAGTCCACCAAATCACCCCAATCTGAGAACGAATCAGAGATGCACGCAGATTCTGTTATGTTGGGTGAGACCATTTCGACCTCATATAAGGTATTTCTACCAAATTGACACGAGTGTGAGACTTAATTTTTTGATATTTTGAAAATGATTTTAGATCGACAAAGCAAATGACAACGATGTTAAATTGGGGTTCTCTTTTCATTCGGATTTAACTCATTTAACTAAGGAGAAAGTAGGAATATCAAGAGCAGTGTCTAAACCCATTTCTATACCTCGTTCAATTCAAATGCAATCTCAGAATACAGTTAGTTTCCAGTCACAGATTTCACCCTCGGCAGCTGAACTTAATTTAAAAATCGCATCTGTGAAAAAGGTTAGGGACAATATAGTTTATAAAATTTTTTACTATTATTCTCTTGATATTTAGGTTTGGGAGAGTGTCATGCCGACTGTTTTGGAACATCCAGTTGGTTCTGTGACTGAAGAACAGATAAATCCGACTATTGCCAATGCAGGTGCTTTCAGCTCATTTTCTTCAACAATCGATCACTTACCAGTTTCTTACCCAACGAGTACAGAAACCAATTCTGAAAGCTATATTGCGGCTGCAGAGTCTAAAGCTATAATTTCAACAGGGGAAACTAGTTCTCCAGAATCTGATAAGTTTCAGTCCTCCATGTCTCCACATGCTATAACGAATTTATCGTACACAACAATTTCACCGTATTCCACTTCTACAACTAACACCTCGATTGCAAATGTAGTGACAAAACCGATCGAACATAGCAATGTGTGTAAAGTGAAACCGCAGCAACAGTCTCTCTCGTTGCAGCCACCAATGAGTCCAGTGCCTCATACATCCTCTTTTAACAATTTTCACATGGCTAATAATCAAATAAGTCTTTCTAATTTGTCAAATTCATCGGCTATGCATTTTAACAACACGCAGCAAGTAACTAGATGCATAATTAATTTTGTTCTTTCAAATTAAAAATCTCTTTTTATTTTTAAATTACAGACCGGACTTTATCAAACTTTTCCTGTTGACGGTACATCCATTACAGGACAGCCGCCAAGACCCCCACAGTTTCCTCAGCTGCCTCATTTTAATCCAGTTTACAGCCTGACACAACCACCAGGAATGGGTCAACCGCAGTTATCAAATGCATTCGGCCATCAACAGCAAAACATGTTTGTCCAGAACCCACAATCGTCTGCAGTCCAACCTGCTGTTGATTTATATCAACCAAACCAATATCGCATCCAATCGCCTTTTGCACAGTCGCATTTAACCACCAATCAAAGCACTGTGTTGTTGTCTTCTAATTCCGGATTAATGGCAACGAGCATGAAGTCTTCACCTTCTCCTAATTTTGGCACTATAGGAACAAAGGCATCTGCACAAATGAATCCGTACAGCCAAACGGGCATCACAGCATCGGCTCTCTTCATTCAGTACGACCCGAATTCAATATTAAACCAACAAAGTTTACAACCGCAGTTACTAAGTTCACAACTCATACAAGGGCCAACTTCTGGCAACATTTCATCACTGGCTGGTTTGCCGCCAACAACCTTCTATTCCACCGCCAACCAACAGACGTCAGGTTTTTATCAACCTACTTCTGGCTCGGCAATGCAAGCGCAGATACAACAGCCAAATTTTGGATTGCAAAGCTTTGGATCGCAAAGTCATGTCAGCTTAATGGCACCAAACGCTACTACGATTTCCACATTTCGAGGTCCAAATCCACTTTCTTTCAAAGCGCAGCATCCACAAGCTACTACCGAATTGAATCCTATGAGAAGCCATTCCAGGTCTCCGAGTTTGGATTGTAACAATCTGATGTTCTCGACATCAAATTTAATAACTGGGGGTGGTAATAACATACATCAGCAATTATCAAGTCCCAGCAATGCAAAGCTAAGTCCTGTAAGCATTAAAACTACATCAAAACCTCTGTCGCAGTTTTGCAATCAGGATATGTCTACAACTACCAGTTTTATACATAAACAGCAACATCTTTATGGGCAACAGCACTATGGGCATCAACAATTTAATAACCCTGGAGCCAACTATACTTCTTCGCAGAACAATACACCGACACTTATACGATCCCAACAGATTCTATTAGGTAGTAATGTGATGCGTCATTCCACTCCGCAAATGCATCACCATCACCATCAACACATGATGAGATTTCCAGCACCTATTCAGAGACCTGCAAATCGGGTGATCGTATCTCAACAACAACAGCCAAGAAATGTAATCAGATCTCAAATTATGCAACAGAAGAGCTCTCAACTTTCGACAGCCCAACAGGCCAAACTCAGAGCTGAAGTCCTGCAACAAACTCAGAAGTTTTTTAATAGTCAAATTGTACCAGGAAGTATCAGCTTAGTCATGGCACCGAACACGTCAGCACAAACAGACATTCCAATAACCATTAAAAAAGAAGTTTCTGCTGCTGTATTGATAAATACCATGGAACCTAAAACGAGCTTGCTGAATATTTCAAATGAGCAAGTAGTGCAGCAAAAACAAATTGAGGAATCTCTGAGCACTTCAGCTGAAGTTGCAAACGAGAAAAATGCAGTGGAGTAATAATTATTTTCCATAATTTTACGATGGTATTGTGGAAATGGTATTTTATGCAGCAATTTTCATTGTTAATGGGGATGTCGTTTCTTTTTTTCTTTCAATTAGTTTTTTTTCCTTACTAAAGGGTAAGAAGATTGGATTTTTTTGGTTGGTTTTGCTTTTAAGCAGTGAAATAAGCGTATTAACTGGAAGTGACCAGATAAGATTGATAGATACGTAACTTATTTTTTATCATATTCCCAAAGAATGATAAAGTGCACGTCACTGCAATTTTTTTTCTTAACCTTTTTTATTATAATTTTTTGATTAGACTAGTATTAATTTTCTGTCTTTCAAACTCCAATGGATATGCTGAAATCAACTATTTACTTGCTGTGTGGATTAAAAAATTTGAAAAAAAAATCTCATGAATTTTTATTTTTGGTGCTATTATTATATATGCAATAATAGGTTCATGTTTTTGGAATTACTGTGGGCATCGTGCATGTGGTCAAGTAACAAAGCAATGTTACTTAATGTGGGATATTTAAAAACACAAAAGTCATTTGAAGATGGAAGAGAATAACATTAATTATTTTGATGCTATTTAGCAAATTTTGAAAGATAATTTTTTTATACTAACAAGGAAGTACTACGGACCTCCCCCCCCTCAGATTTGCATAATTCTAAAGAAATAAATCGATTAATACTTAACTAAAACAATGCCCAAATCTTAGGATCCACTTCGAGTAAAAAAAAAATTAATATTGTTACTTTTATCCACTTTTTCCCATAAGAAAAAATCAAACTTTTTTCCTATGTGAAAAAATGCATTATTAGGCTATAAAAGTAACATTATCTTTTTTACTCGAAGTGGGTCCTAAGATTTGGGCATTGTTTTAGTTAAGTATTAATCAATTTATTTCTTTAGAATTATGCAAATGTGACGGGGGAGGTCCGCAATACTTCCTTGTAAGAATAGAGTTAAATGTGTATTAGCAAGAAATTTTTACCGTGAAACTGTAACACCATTTTTTAGTGTCTGAAGTATGTCAATGAAAATTCTATAGATATTTTTAATGATTTTTCTTCTCTGGTCATAAATGTTTAGGGTGGTGAAGTCATTCATCTGTTTTATTTGATTGGTTTCTGGTTTTTTATTAATGCTTTAAATCCTATTTAAATTTCTGAAATTTTCAATTTTTTGGCAAATCTACATAAGTGCTATCAAATGGTGAATCAAACATTTTTGGTTACAAAGAACTTAAGCAGCCACATTCACAAGGAGTGTTGTCCACTTTGTCACCAGAGGGCCAAGAATATGGTGTCTTGTAACTTCATAAAATATAAAATCTCATTTGAATTATTTTTTTAGTTTGAATCATCTTTAAAATATTGACATGATTAATTTCCGTGATTTTATCAGAGGTATGTCGCAACAGAAAGGATGGAATAGGGATGTTAAATTTCAATAATAAAACCAAAGTGTTAATAAGTTCCTTAACAGTTTAATTTAAACAATTTATAATTAATAAAGATTATTATTATAAAGATATCTTTCAAAATTTTACCAAATAAAATAATAAATTTTTATAACAAATTAATTCAATTAACTTAACCAAATTATTTGACTAGGCTTAGTCTAAATTAACTGTCAACAACCACAAATAACACTTCAAACCAATTACACAATTAAATTGGCTACGAGATTATTCAATTATTCACTTGAATTCCCATAATATTTAGTATCAGACCTAATCATTACATAACATCAATGCAGTCAGAAGTAAAGATAATAATTATTATAATGGTTTTGTATTGGTTTGGGGCATCAATCTGGACCACAATTTTCGACATTGTACCCCGACATTTGTAAAGTTAAGAACTACTTAAAACTAACATTTGTGTAATCAAATTCAATAATTTGAATATCATTCATACTTAACTCAGTTTTCAGGTTCCTACACTATCAGTAATTTTCTACACAGCCATTTTACAAGATGGCAACTTAACCTATAAAAGTACAACAAAGGTAAATTAATCTTGTCGTGATCTAAAAATGAATAGGCGTATCAATTCACCTATGTATGTAAATCTCAAATAAAACTTAGTATAGTTTTGGGTTAAAGTAGTTACCTACTTTAAAAACTCCCTCCTATCCACATTCCCCAACAGTTAGGAAAGACCCTCTTGTCTACTCACTCAGACACAAGGTCGTGATGTCATTTGCGATCTTGCCAACAGCCAATAGTATTATTGGCTGCAGTTTTCCAAATGTGCGAGACACGCGACTTTCGACTTGTGACCCACGTCTTTTGTCATCAGTCGACGGTCACTCACTCCGGATGCAGTGATGCGTCTAAAACCCCCTCTTTCAGATGTGGATGACATTGCTTACACCCATGTTTGCCACCAGGGCTGAGGAAACGAGGCAGATGAATGATGAGGGAAGAGGGACAGAACTAAATAGACAACCAAACCAGCAACAACTTCGAAAGACTTCAAGAGCCCTAAATGATCAAGCCAAGGAAGCAAATATACCCTTAGGAGTGACCGGAGCTAGAGGCAGTGAAGTTTGCGCTAATCCATGTACAAATACCCTAGACAACAACCACGGCATTAGACTCGGTGCAGCAGCCAATCGCGCTCACGCTGAGAAATACCCCGATTGCTGAGAAGAAAAGTTAG
>JAQFZU010001244.1:0-14748 GCA_034696185.1 Henia vesuviana | reverse complement strand
AACGATTTTCATTGGTTGTTAACTTGTATTGCCGCCATCTAGTGCCAATCTCGATTAGAAGTTTCTGGTTAATCATTGACTTTCCATTTATTCCCAGTTCAATGCGTTAATTTTTACAACATTCTAACCATGTCTCTGCCCGCTAAATTTACTTTGGCGACTGCTATTTGTGTTTCAATCGGGACTGTCGCTTACGTACATTTCAAGCAGTACAGTGATCTTCAAAAGCTTCACGAAGGTGTCGTTTACGACGTTGAACGGCAGCAAATGAAACGGATACAAAATTTAACTTTTCTGCAACAACAAATTGATATTACAAAACAATTGAAAAAAGAAGAAATTGAACATCGCAAGGATTCTTAATATCATCGAATGTGTTTTAGAGTGTTTTTTTTGTTCTTTTTCAGTATGTAAAATGACGTTTTGAATATTTATTAGCATTTTGTGCCAAATATGAATTTCCATCGATTTCATGTGAAAATAAATTTTTTATTTTTACTTTAAAAGAAAAACAATATATTGTTGCAACTAAAAGAAAATAAAAATTACATTAATGCACATATATTTACACACATGTGAAATATGAAATGTGAAATGCAGCAAAATGTTAATAAAAGACATTTTATACAACTATTTTAAGACTTAAAAAAAACAAAAATTAATTTAAAGTAAACACAAATGACTTTTACAGTATCTGACAATGCTGTACACTTTTAGAACTAATTACCATTATTTATAATACAACACTAATTCGTTGGAAATAACTATAAAATGAAAAATATTACAAAATAATTTGAATTACAAACACTTTTAATTATTTTATAATTCAAAGTATTTTGAATTATTTTTCTTTTATAGGTAAAATACAGTTAGTTATAGTTATATAATTACAATATGCTTTGGTGGCGATGTGTACAATTGATTATTAAATCCAATTAAAAACTAAAAATAAATAAAAATTTTAAAAACCAATTTATAATCGCAATTTCTATTGCAACTTTACATTTTTCATATAATCTAAACTTATCTTTTATAATAATAAGAATTTAAATATTTCGTTTTCTAATCAATTTTTACATTGTAAATAATTTGTTCATTTTTTTTGGTTTAATACTTAATTAATTACGTTATTAATTCGGCTAAATTTCATTTGTGAATTTGTTTTAAAACTAATTTAGCTGTTGCTAGAACACAAAGACTCGTATATTCGCCGTGCATTTGCTTTGACGTCATCTATCCTATGGTTTGTTAAGACGAATATTTTATTGCAGATTTTATCGTATGAATTGTGTCCATAAATGGCCGAATAGAAAGTGTCGGGTGATGCTGCTTTATCGAGTGTTGGTAAATCCCTCGCATCGATACCATCGCGTTGAACCGTCAATGCTAAATGCATCAAAAGTGTCGTTAGACGTAAAACCAGATCGTCGTGGGTTGATGGATCCAGGAGATTGAGTAAATTTTTAGGCGCCTAAAATTTAAATTTAATTTTTAAAAATTTATTTATTTTTCTTATAAATTAATGACCTGTGCAGCCAGCAAATGTGGAACCATGTCTCGGTTACAGGAGAGGTTCACTAGGAGCCTTACAGCTTGCAATTGAACTATATCGTCTTCGGCATCTAATAACGACATAATGGTCTGTACGGAGTGGACAAATGATGTATGCCAGTCGGGCAGAATGGCCAAGTTGGTTAATGCTACAAGTGATGAAATCTTCAGATTATCAGACTCATCCTCTATGTCTAGATTTTCTAATAATGTAGGGATGCATGCCTAGAAATACAAATAAAATAATAAAATTCTACTAAAGCTCACCATTAAATTATGTAACATCATCTGCGCATCGTAAATTATTCATTTCGTTATCCAAATTACATTAACTAACCGTAATTACATTTTAAATAATTAATACTACGGCTTTAACTAAAATTTCAATTAAAAATACCTTTAATTCTTTTTGATTTTCCTGATTAACTGCCATATTTCCAATAGCTTTCGCAGCGGTAATTTGTACAGAAAGTCTGGAGCTGGAGGCCACAGTTTTTAAAATAGGTAAACACCCTGATTCACGTAAAAAGTCCTTTTAAAAAAAAAAACAAGAAAACAAAAAAAAAATAATTATTAAATATAAAATTAAATAAATAATAATTAATTTACCTGATTGATGGAAAAGGTGGCACAATTAGCGATAGTTGTTAACGTCCTGTTCAACAGATCTTCGTCACTTGTGTGTAGAAGAGCGACGAGACTTTTGGCTTCGTAGGGAGTAATGACTCTGCCTTTATTATACAAACCATCCAACCTCTTCTTCAATGATTCTTCCGAGTCCTTCAGGAGAATATGCACTTCGCTTATCTGATTACCGTTTGGTAAAGCATTCTCCAATCCACTCCCACCCTCGATTCCTTTCAATTCCCACAAGGGACCTCGTGAACCTTTCCTCCCTCTGTTTCGACGTAAACGAGGCGATGCTGGCGGTGTCATCGTGGCGATACTCAAATTCTCAGCTGATCGACTCAGGAAATGCTGGATGTCAACGGGACTCAAGATGCGCGGCGAACTCCATGGCGATGTTTGAAGACTTCGTGGCTTCAGTACCGGCGAATGGCCCGGTGTACAAATTACGCTGCTGCATTCTCCGAATTGTCGTGCGCGTAGATTCAATTCGCGAATTCGGTCTTGAACTGACATTGGACGAAGGATCCCAATGGCACTTGAGCAGTCCAAATTTCCCAACAGGAGGTCTGTCTGACTGGCAACACTGAAGCGACGGATCGTAAGAACCACTTCTTCTTCCTCTGTAAACATAAGACCTACATCTTATGTTTACCACTGCATTTATAAATTTCAAATCAAATATATGCGTGATTCGATTATTAAAATTTCAAATCAAACTAATTTATAATTGGGTTTGTTTCACAAAATTAATTGTGAAATACGAATTGATTAATATTGAGTTTAAATAAGGTTATTGATCAAAGGTCATTGAAGCCGTAAACATGTCAGAAATGTTGTTTTTTTTGTGTTTGATTTTTTTTTTTCGATCACGGATATAATAAAATTTACCTCGGTCATCTCTACCTCGTCCTCGACGACATATAGCATTTCTCACTACGGTGTAGCCAACGTAGGCGAAGCCAGCAAATATAGCTGAGCATAGCGCTACTCGATTCACGTTCTTGTCTGCAGCAGCAGCCGACGACGCCATCTTCGTTGATCATACGATTTTCTAGTAGAACGTCAATCGACATTAAAATGAGTGTATATGGGAAATATTAATTAGTTCAACCTCGAAATGTCTGGGGAAATTATTCGCGTTGTATTTTAGCGCACTTACCGGGATCAAGTAGGGAAATCTCGCACTCGAAGCATCACGATGACGTTTCGCGTAGGCCGCAGCCGCACTTGGAATTTTTACATTCGCTCTCGTTTGGGTTGTTGTCGCTAGGGGAAATTTATTTGAAAAACGTGAGAAATAGCTATATTTTATAGTTTTATTTTATATTAATAAGTCTTTGAAAATGCCTTTTATGAGAGGTGCTGCTCCGATAAGAAGGACTATTAAGTATTTGGAAAATGGGAAAATTCAGTTAAGGGAAAGCGTTAAGATTTTGATGGTTAACTACAATGAACGTAGAGATGAGCATAAAGGCGCCAGGTAATTGCGATTGTAAATAATATGTTTTTAAAAACTATTTTTAATGGTGATTTATTTTTAATAGTGAATTTATATTTTGGCATTTCCCACAAATCCAGTATAAAAATCCGAACGTTCAAATGATAACTTTGAAGAATTTAACTCCAACGCCATTCATTACGTGCTATTTGGGTTTGCATTTTTATTTACTTTTAAAATGTGTAATTAAATTTTATTCGTATTTTGTATTAAATAGATGATGGAAGGGAAATATTAATGGATATTTTTGGTAAATCCAAAGACGAAATTCACGATCATTTAAAGAAAATTTTAGGAAAATCAGAGTACGTTGAATAATTATTAATTATTTTAAACGAATTTAATGTAATTGAAAATTTAGTGAAACTCTTCGTGAAGAAAAACAAGCAAAAATTAAAATTAATAATCCAGCTAATTTTGGTATTGGATGTGATCGACATTGTATTTGTGAAGTTCCAGGTCAAGTTCCATGTCCGAATGTCGTTAAGTTGCCTAATAAATACAGAGGAAAATTCATATTTGCACCCGATTTATGATTTTCACAATTTTAACAATTACGTTTGCTTTTTATTTATACAAATATTTTATTATATCAAAATAAAATGTACATTAATGTTAATTAAAAGATGTGAAGATGAGATTTGAGAGATTCATTTATGTAAAATGCCTAAAATAAAAAGTTGATTAAGTCAATTGGAAAGAGAATGTAATTAATGCAAAATTACTCGATTTGTTTTCTTTTTCTGTTACGAAAGTCCTCGTCATTCGCAATTTTTTGTTCACTAAATATTTCAATTCCAGTTGTTTATTTTCAGTGTCATCTGATGAGTGAATGTTATTATATTTTTTGATTTTTGCTTTTTAATTGCTCATTTACTTTCTTCAGTTTTTTCTTCGAAAATTGCTATTGTGCCCATTGGATCTGTAAATTCTCCCGTGAATATGTTATGTCCTATTTGAAGTATTGGCTCTTCGGTTTCAATTCCCTTTAAATATAAATTGAGGTTAATTTCTTTGGTTAATTAAACTTAATTTATGCCCACCAATAGTTTGTAATCTTTGTCTATAATTTTATCTCCAAAATCGACATCGATGATCCCAGCTAATTCTACAAGTACTAGAGTTTCCTGAAATTACAATTAAAAGTTTGAAATGTAAATAGAAATATTCGACAGTGTGATTATTATTTACGTCGGAATCTTCGTCTTTAGTGTCGCCTTTTTCATCTAATTCTTGCATTCTATGTAGCGAATCCTGGCGATTTATTTCCAATCGCTACCGAACAGTGGCGTCACTTACTTCCTACAGTAGATTTAGCGCAAAATTTAAATGACAAAAATTATCTTAAGTAAAGATTTATGGAAAATAAAATTAAATCGTTGACCACATCTGTAAAGTTACATTAAATTGATTGGCGTAATAAGTTTTTAAATTGTATATTTGTAAATTACATTTTGGTTTCATACAATCCGATAAATAATTTTATTTTAAATGAATTTTTATTTAAGACGAATGACCGAATGAGTTATAAAATTTCAAACTAAATTTCAAACTGTATAATCAAATACTTTCACAAATCTTGAAATTATTGTATTACACTTGCAACGGAATAAAAGTAATAAAATAATTTTGTAAAAAAATAAAGAAATAAAATAATAAAATATGTTCTACCTAAATAAAGATGTTTCATTACTTTTATATTCACGACATATAAACTATATCTGAAGCAACTAATAAATAACTAAATAAAATATTAAAATATATTTTATTTAATTATTAAAGGCATGTATGGGTCAGCGAACCCCAAATAGTGACATGACTGATTGAGTAATATATATGACCCCACGTAGCAAATAATTTGTATTTTAGCATAACAAATGCTATAAATATAAAAATGAATTAATAATCACGAAAAAATAAAAATTCACAGACTGTATTAATAATTTATTGGGAATGTCTACTTGTTTAAGTATGAATCAATCTTTGTTTGCGTGTTGTCTTATTTAAATATTTTTAAAAAAAAATTATTAATTTTGCATTTTTATTTTCGGGATTGGCAGCCAGTTGGATTTTTGTTTATTTTTTATTTTTATTTTATTATTATTAATTAAGCTCTTAAATTAAAAAGAAGCCACAACTTAATTGGTGGTGAAGGAAAATTAATATTCCTTGAGAATATTAATCAAAAACAGGAAATATAAATTTCACTTTTTTTAAAAACAAATTCAAATAATGGAAACTAATTCGAATAAAATTGCAAATGCCTGGATGACATTAGCACAAAATTGGGGATTGGTTATTGACCAATATCCAACATTTGATAGCTACCATCAACAGATGAGTGGATTACAAAGAGACAATGCAAATCTACAAAAAGACATTGCAATGTTGCAAATGCAAATCTGGCAATTGAACTTTCAATTGACTAACTTACAGGGCTTAAGAGTTCAATCTGTTCCTTTATCTGATCCCCAGCCTAGTCTTTCCCACACCAAATCGTCCGCAGATACCGATTTAATGTTAGAATTAATGTTAGGGTTTACGAATTAATTTATAACTCGAGATTTGCTTTATTTAATTATTTCTTGACAATTTTATGAGATAAAAAAAGAAGTACATTTACAAATTAAATTTACTGTTTATTTAATTAGAATGTAATAAATTGTACTCTTTTTGTCTTGCTTGAAATTAATTTGTTTAATTTATTTAGTGCTAATATTATATCACACAGTTATGGATTATTAGTATACAGTTCAACTTACAACTTCTGTAGACCGTTCCAACAGCCAAGATCCGACCTGATTGAAGTGCAAGTCCATTTTGAGGTCCATAGTAACGACATAAAAAGCGCCACATGGTGATAAAATTCGAAACTATCGTATACTGTCTGCTGCATATATTCTCTTCTCTTATAAAATTGCATGTATGTTGTCTTTTAGTCTATATAAAATACAAAATAATATTCAAAATGAGTTTTTATGAATTCACGTTTGTTACATAACTCATAATACCGGATCAGCTATTAAAGGACGGATAAAGGTTCATAGATTAATTTCAATTGATAGTGGTGACTAAATTGACGAAACTCCGGATAAGACTATGGCAACGTTACAGAACATTGCAAAATCAATTTCGGTAACGAAATTAAAGGTGATTATTACTATTAACATTTCATAACTTCTCTTTAATTTAATTTTTTTTAGCAAGGATTTGGTTGTCATCGGTCAATTTTATCTCGAAAACTGCATAACTTAACCTGCAATAAAGCATTCGTTAACGGAACATGGATTGATGCACAAAGCGGTAAAATGTTCGACGTTTATAATCCTGCAACTGGAGAAATCGTAGCATCAGTACCCGATATGAATATTGAAGATTTTCAAGATGCGATTAAAAGAGCTAATGATGCATTTAGATCTTGGAAATACACGACAGCTAAAGTAATAAATAAATAAAAAATTTAATATTAATTAATTACAATTTATCTTATTAAATATTAGGAACGCAGTCATCATCTTCGAAATTGGTTTAATTTAATGATGCAAAATCAAGAGGAATTGGCAAAATTGATGACAGCTGAACAGGTATTTAATTAATTTTTATTTGGCTTTAAATTCAATTTTTAAGTTTTATGTTTATTTAATAGGGTAAACCGATGAAGGAATCGTTAGCCGAAATTACTTACGCCGCTTCGTTTTTTGAATGGTTTTCTGAGGAATGCAGACGTATATATGGGGAAGTAGTTCCAGCGCCTGTTCCTAATAAAGAAATGATTTTTATTCGACAACCGATCGGTGTTGCAGCCATGATAACACCGGTATAATTAATATAAATTAAATTTATTATTTTCTCAATTTATTATTTTTACTTTATAAAAGTGGAATTTCCCCTCTGCAATGATAACTCGTAAAGTCGGAGCTGCTTTAGCTGCAGGTTGCACTTGTGTCATAAAACCATCGGAAGATACGCCTTTATCGGCTTTAGCTTTAGGAAAGGTTTGATATTCAAATGTTTTAAATTATAATAGTAGAATTTGATCGTTAATATTATTTTTAGTTAGCTGAAGCTGCTAAAATTCCTGCGGGAGTTGTTAATATTTTGCCAACGTCGTCTGAAAATACTCCTGCGGTTGGAAAATTATTATGCGAAAGTCCACAAATTGCTGGTTTGTCGTTCACAGGGTCGAGTGATGTCGGAAAGGTTGGAAAAAGTGGAATTTATTTTATTTTAAAATTTTTTAAAATTTATTTTATAATTTTTTAAGTTATTGTATCAACAATGCGCATCAACTGTAAAGAAATTATCGCTTGAATTGGGTGGTAACGCACCGTTTATTATTTTTGAAACTGCAAATCTCGATCACGCTATAATAGGAGTTATGGCATCGAAGTTCAGGAATGCAGGACAAGTAATTTAATGTTAATTATTTTCTATTTTTATAATTTAATTAATTATTTATTCAAGGCTTGTGTAAGCGCAAATCGAATATTAGTACAAGAGGGAATCCACGATAATTTCGTAGCTAAATTAGCCGAAGCCATGAAGAAATCGCTCATAGTTGGTGATGGCTTTGATTCATCCACAACTCAAGGCCCATTGATTAATAAACAACAAGCGTTGCAAGTCGATGATAAAGTGAAAGATGCCATAAATAAAGGTGCGCGAGTACTCATTGGAGGTAAATTTCACTCCAAAGGTGATCACTTCTACGAACCGACACTTATCACCGAAACTAAGGGCAACATGAGGATTTGCCAAGAAGAAATCTTCGGTCCCGTCGCTGTCATAACCAAGTAAAATCACAATTTTATTTTAAAAAAACTTATATAAAATTAATTTATATTCAGATTTCGAAACGAAGAAGATGCTTTGGCATTGGCCAATGCTTCTAATGCTGGATTAGCAGGTATAAATTAATTCATAAAATCTTTTAAACAATTTAATATTAAATTAAATTTATAAAAACTCAGGTTATTTCTATTCGAATGACATTGCTCAAATTTGGCGAGTGGCGAAACGTTTGGAAGTTGGAATGGTGGGCATTAACGAAGGTGCGATTTCGTCAGCAGAAGGTGCTTTTGGAGGAATTAAGGAATCGGGAATAGGACGTGAGGGATCGAGACATGGAATTGACGAATACACTCACATTAAATACATTTGTTTTGGAAATTTGTAAGTTAAAAATATAAATAATATCAGTCGTAACAATCTTTAAATCCAATGTCTTCCAAGAATAATCATGTGATTTAATTAAAATTGATTTATTTTATTATCAATTATTAAATAATAGAAATTATAACTCCAATTTCAACAGCTTTTAATTCATTGTAATATATTACATTTTTAAACATTAAAAAGTTTCTCACTGAGAAATACACACCAAATAATCCATTATTTCGTATCCAAACTATCTAATTTAAATTATTGTCGTTTGTTATATCGGGGGTTATAATTGTATTAAATCATATAAGGAACATATTAAATCATTTTAACATTGTTAAAAATATAAATTTGAGATTCGCATTTACCCAGTGCAGAAATTTATTTGGTTTTTTTAAAAACTCATCTCTTCGATAATAAATCCAATATTAATTTCATTTTAATATTTTACCGTATTTTTCGTATACTATTCTTGTAAATAATAATTATTCCAGCAAAACGATGTCTTCTACAGTTGGCTGCGAAGTAATTTGCTTTGTGTTTTTCTAAGGCCAAAAAGAATAAAAATAAGGCCCCAAAAAAAATTCACATAAATTGCACTTTTTCAACTCGGAATTCTCATTTTACAAATTTTTTTTTTTTTTAGTAAATTACATACACAATCCTTAATAAGGATTGCATTGTCATGCAAGTAAAAATAATATTCAAATTTTCAAAATTTATAAATATTTTTATTAATTAATTTAAACCTTAAAATCCCATTGACTTAAGCCTATTGTTAACCTAGGACAAGAGTTTTTAACTGGCACTCTTCAAGTTTTGTAGTTAATTAAAAAAAATAATATAATTACATAATTAATACAATATTGCACGAAAAATTGCACTAAATAGGGTTCTTTTAAAAAAATTAATGGATTCAAAAAATCCATTTTGTTTTTTTTTTTACAATAGTTAATAAAAGTTAAAAGTTAATATATCAAGAGTTTGATTAAACAATGGGAAGACGATTTGTTGGAAAATGCAAATTGAATGCATATTTCATTTGTTTTTGAAGTTAATAAAAACGTTTAGTCAAATATCAGGTTTTTAAAAAAAAAATTCAATTTCCCTTTAAAATTAAGAGGAAATAAAATAGTGGTCTAAAGTTACCATCGTTGTATACAAAATAGTCACTCAAAATATATACTTTTGTTAAGACATCACAGGAAGCTCTAATTTTAATCCATTTCTTTTAAGAATATGAAATTAATCTTAAAAACAAATCTGGTGCCACCCGCCCAACCCGTTGGAGATCAAAAGTTGCTTTCAGTAGAAACTCCACTCACAGATATCTGAGGATACAAAAGGCATAATAATTGTAATGCATTACGATATATTTTGAGTTAAATGAAACAAGAGAATAATTTTAAAAAATATCGGATCTAATAATAATTCTAAAGTCGCATGCTCTCATAATAAAAAAAATATACTTGAAGAATGCCGAAAATACAATAAATAAATATGAAAAAATCACCATTAGTAAAAACCAAGCATAAATAAGTGTTAAAAACAAGAGTGAAGAAATTGCAGAAATAGTGGAGATTAAGTGACGTTAGTTCTACATGTGCGTGCAAGTCAATCGTCTTACCCGAGTACAATCCTTTCCAGAACAACTATAAAGAACAGCATCGTGAATCGTTGGAAAGATATTACTTTCAGGTACGAGTTGTAGGAAGCCCATCTTCTCAAATAACTCGAGAACTGGTACTATATTAAGACGAAAATTCAAATTATTGTTACTTTATAACGACTTAAAAGTTTACCTTGGCACGCGGCCAAATCGACGGTGACGTTGATGTCTTGGTATTCGTTTATTAGCTACAAAAAAAATTATTTTTTAAGTTTTTAGAAATTTAATTAAATTCTTTTTTGTACTTGAATTAAAGTAGTTAAGCCCGAAGCATCGATGTAAGTCCAACCAGAGCAATCCATGATGATGTGATGGACTGGTATGTCAGTAGTTCCTGGTATTTCACCATTGCATGTACAAATTGCTTCGACAGCATCGACAGTATCATTGTCACTTTCTTGCTCAAAGTTCTCTGTGTAATTGACAATTTTTGCATTTCCTTCTGAAACCATGTGTTCTTGGCGCTCCATTTGTTTTCGATGTTTTTTCACTTCCCGAAGTTTCGAGTCTTGTTCTTTCTTCTTTAACGCTTCTTTCTGATTTTTTGATGCCGCTATCACACTTTAAAATAATTAAAAATAAATGATTTAAATTTTATAAAAGGATTTAATTTAAAATTTTTACCGAGGATTAACACTGACGTATTCGTAAACACTATTTTTAAAATATGCTCTGTTCGCGAAATATAACGGGCCGCTGAAATGGAATATTTTGATTCCTGGTAACTCTTTTGCCTATTTTTAATAATAATAATTTTAAAATAATGTTTTTTAAAATTTAATTATAAATTTACTTCTTTGTATTTATCCAATTCGACGTAAATATCCGTTCCCGGTATACGTCCCAAAAGGCAAGTATTGGGCCTAAAGGAATTCGGAATTACGAATCAATTATTTAATTTAATAAAAAATGATTAAATTCGTACAAGGCAATTTTAATTTTAAATACTTCACAGTTTAATGTACGTAGAATGACAGTGAGTAATGAGAAACAAACACCCACTATCAATCCAATATCAACGTCAGCCAATAATACTGCCACGAATGATACGAACCATATCATCTGTAACATTCATTGAATTCATTAAAAAAAAAAAAAAAAAATTTAAATTATAAATTTACTGCTTCAAGTAGAGATACTCTCCACGCTTTTCTTAAATCACGAAATTGTAAAAACATTCCTTTCAATGCTACCAGAATAATCGATGCTAAAATACACTAAATTTGCCATTAAAAAAAATTATTTTAAAAATTATCAAATAAAACATACATTTGGCAATGTCTGAAATAATGGTCCGATGAATAACACAACGATAAGTACCAAAAGGCACGAAACAAGACTCGCTAACTAAAATTAACATATTTAAAAATTTAAAATTATTTAATTTTTAAAAAAAATAAAAAATTTACCTGCGTTTTACCTCCCGCAGCATCTTGTACGAGACTACGAGATAGAGACACGCAACAGGGAAAACAAGAAAAAAACGAAGAGAAAATATTTGAAATTCCAAGAGCAAATAATTCCTATTGAAATTAAATAAAAATTATAAAAACTTTAAATTAGTTTAATTAGCATATTTTTTTATACCTGATTAGGGTTAACTTCATATTTATATTTTTTTGCAAAAATCATTCCCATCGACAGAGATACAGTGAAGGCAACAATGGCCAATGGAATACTATCGAGTGCAACATCGGCTACAAGGTTCATGTCAGGAACACGAGGTTTAGGCAAACTACAAAATGAATAACATTAATAATAATAAAACAAATTAATGTGATTTTTACATACCCAGTCGGAATAAGGCCAACAATGTCCACTTTTTGAGTACCTTCCAAGTCAAGAAAATAGGAAATGGTTGTTACAATAGCAATCTATTATAATATTAAATAAAAATAAATTAAAATTTAAAAAATTAAAATATGTAAATACTTACAAGTATAAGTTCAATTGGCACTGGCATTTTCATTTTCCCTCTAAATCTTGCATTTATGCATTCGTTTACTAATACCAAACAAAGTAATGATAATACTGATAGTATTACGGTCACGTAATTTGAACTAGCAATTTGTTTAAAAATCTCTATATAAATCTAAAATATAAAAATAAATTAAAATAATTTTTTTAATATAATTAAAAAACAAACCTTAAAAATACTTAAAAATCTCGCTTTCACATCGACTTTTAACCCGAATAAGTATTTAACTTGACTCGTAAACACATGAAAAGCAGCTCCAGTTGTGAAACCACTAACTAAAGTTTCGGATAAGAGCATACTTAAGGAACCCAATTGAAATACACCCATAATTAACTAGAAAAAATTTTTTTTTTAAATTTATTTTGTAAATTTTAAAAATAATAAAAAATTACATGAATAAATCCCGTCACTAAACAAACAGCAACAGCGACATCCACAACGGTGTAATGAATTTCTGGTGTTCCCACACTCGAATTTATCATAGATGTTGTTGAAAATACAGCGAATGATGCTGTTGTATTATTGCTCGGAGGGATAAGGAATTCGTGAGAACCGTGATCGCTGTCGACGTGTTTCGATATAATTTTGCTTAACATTAAACAAATGATCGCAAATGTTCCTATAAAATTAAAAATTTATTTATTTCATATTTAATTGATTTTCTTATTTTTATACCAACTGAAACATGATGTGAAGTACCAAGGAAAAAATATATTAACACTGGAAAAAATGACACGTAAAGGCCGAGGACAGGTGGAACTCCTCCCAGAAGTGCATAGGCCATTCCTAAATAAAATTTTTTTTTTTAAATTTTTCTTTAAATTTCGACTTTTTACGACTGTACATAAATTGAAGTTATTTGCAAAATGTAAAAAATGCATACTTGACCTATTTATTAATGATAAGAGAAACCACCTTTTGACTAAATTTAGGATAAATAGATTAAATTATTTAAAAACAAAATATTTCCATTCAATTCAAAATAATAGCTAATTCAGTACAAAAATAGGGCAAGACAAGTACCTAAAAAAAAATTTAATTGTCAACCCCAAAGGTCACGGGTTCAAGTGTGGCCAAGGACATTGAGAATTTCTGTACTTTTAAAAAAAGTTAAATTAAAAAATTAATTTTTTTTAATACCTGGAAATTCATCCAATGACGTAATAGATTAATTCGAAACCTTCGCAACTTTAAAAATTGTAAAAAAAAAGTTTGAAGAAAATTTCCAGGAAGTTGACAAAAGGTCTTTCCTCCTGGCCTCAACTTAACTGCCGAACAAGGCACGAGTAAATCAACTGTTTAAATAAACGGAACTCGACTAAATTATTACTAAATTCCAATAGCAGCAACATGATGAGTAATAAATTAAATTATTTTTAAAACTTGTGCAAGGTTTAAATCCTCGAATTAATTTATATTAGTAAAGCCAGACCTTGACCCGACACTTTACAAATAAAATGTTGTCAGGTACGTTTTTAAAGAGTCTTAGAATTCGGTATTCGACACATGTCTGTGAGGAATAACCTTCAATTGTAGTCAGTGATTAACATCGCGTTATTAAAGCTCAATTGAATTAAAAAATAGATTTAAATTAATAATAACAATTATTTTTTTATTTACCTTGAGGTATGTGCATAATTCCTACAGTTAAACCAGCAATTAAATCGTTGACAATATTGGATCGGATATTGTAATACTGAATCCATTCTAACATTGGAATTCTCGCTTTGATGAACCTCCAAACACATCTCGGCGAACATCTTATCATACATTCACATTGTGATGGACAACAATCTAAAAAAAAATTTATCAAATAATAATGAGAAAAATTAATCGGATAATTATATGGCCCTCTAACAATCAATACTTTCGCTATCAAGAAGTTGTTTTAAGGACACAATTTCGTAAATTTAATCATTGACATCTTCAAAACAAATTTCAAAATTGCGACATTGACTTGCTAAGAAAATTACGTAACCGTTAACGACGCAATAATAAATTTCCAATAGTTTACCAATGAAATTAAAAAAAATTACAATGGAAATTAATACGCAGAAAATTTATGCATCGTAAAATTATATTTGAATTCCGTATTAAGATTTTTGCGTTTAATTTTGAATTTAATTTTTTAAAAATTAATTTTGAGTAATTTTATATACCTGTAGGTTTGTTTTCGACATATTGAAAAGTTTCGTTGAATGTTGATTGCGTATAAGCTGGTCTTTCATTGACAACTACTATAGGTACTTGACAGTTTTTCTG
>JAQFZU010001243.1:0-14751 GCA_034696185.1 Henia vesuviana | reverse complement strand
TTTGTTTTATTCATTTATCTTGTTTATCAAAAACAACGAATTATCATTAAGAAATCGTTTTCACCTATGGAAAAATTGTTTTTAAAAAACAAAAAATAAACATAAAAAAACAGATAATTGAATGCAGCTATTGTCATTTTTTTCGATTCTCCCTCTTGTCAGCATTTCGGACACGCAAATTGTCCACGCATGGCGCAACCGATACAAACCACTTTGCAAACTGATTTTCTCTAGACGATGTTGGTCTGACGCGAAACATTTTGAAATTTGAGCGGAGTTGGCGGTTATTTCCCGCCATTCCATTGTACGCGTGCGTCCCATAGATGACGGAAAATAAAAAAAACATGGGGTGTTAATTGACGGACCATCCGAGGGAGATTCAACATTCCTCAAAAAAAGGGAATTGTCGTAGTGAAAACGGGGTCCTCTAGAAAACTCGAACGGGCCTTTGAAAACGAGTGATGGATGTTAAAAATGATTGAAAGCCGTGACCGATAGAAATCATAGCGTCTGGGAAATCGCAGTTGGTAGATTCAGCGACAAAATTCATTTATAAAACAGACGAATAAAATACAAAATTAAAAAATACAAATACCAAAACAACTGCAAGCAAATTAAGTGACACGCTTAGTTGGTTACAGAAGTCATTCCGTCTCTTTTAGCCCTGAAACCTCGCTGACTAACGAAAGAAAGGCTAATATAAGCCGCGCATCAGTTTCTTTTAATGATTGGCGCACACCTTGATTTTCATCGGAGGCACGACTGGAGCAAATTTGTGAATGGTCGTTGTCGATTCTCACGTGACGTTTCGAGCGCATGTTCTCGACTTCGGGCGCCAGGGTACGCGCGATGACGGCGTGGAGAGGGAGAAGGGAGAGCGAGAGTGAACCAAGCGTGGTGGAGTGAGGCTAAACTGAGCTACTCGGCGTTTAGTTGGGTCGTGGAGGCGCTGGTGTAGAGCTGCGCGCGCGCAACCCGTTGACTGACTGGGCGAGTAGGAGTGGTTGTTGTTGGCCGCAGGGGGGTGCCTCGCGATCAACAGTTATTCAGGGTCGTGGAGACGCCGGCTGCGGCTCGTATGCGACGTTGGTGTATTCGCGAGCTGGTGATTTACGAATGACAAGATACTCGCGGATAGGAAAACACATGCAGCACTGCGGACGATTATTTACATGATGGACTGGGCGCCCGACCAATGTTTCAATCAGCCTGCAACATCCAACGTTACCGTGCCCGTTGACTTAGCCACGTTATTGTTGTTGGAGAGATTTAATGCGCAACGAATGACAAAGTCAACACTTGTTTTCAGGTAAATTGAAAGGAATAATAATAATGTGCGAGAGCAATTCTAAAGTTCGGTTTTTAGCTGTTTTAATATCGCGCTCGCACATGATGCGCTCCACGTGCGGCCGCTGCCGTCTTAACCACGGCCACGGTCACATTCATTAACTTAGAATTTGTTTGATGAATACTTACGCTACTTTTCTGTAAATCGCATTAATAGAATTGTTATTAATAGTTTTTATTAGTATTATTATTTTATTTATCGGTGATGTTATTATTGTTATTAAGAAGGGTCGAGCCACGTCAGGATTTGACGTGTAATTATCCGAGAAAGGGTTAATGCGTGTATAGTGAATTTTGTTTTACATTGAATTTTACGATTATTTTATTATTTTTTGGATTTTATTCTACCTAAAATGCAATTTCATTATTTTCAAACGTCTGTGTCGTTCCTCCATTTATCATCCTAATATTTCCCCCTTTCTCGCCCAAATGAATGGAAAAAAAATCCTTTGGAACCTCTTTTCTGGGCAAAGTCTCCATGGCAACTGCGTGCGGTTTTTCCCGTTCATTGTTTGCAACTCTACGTCTACTTTACGTGCAGTTACCCAAGAGGCCACTTCAGTATGGGGTATAAACCGGGGAGAAGGGGGTACTTTTTTCTCTCTCACTCGTCCATATTTCTCTTTTCCCCTTTCTCGAACCCGCCATCTTAACAATATTGCCCCATTAGGCGAACCAATGGATTTTTAAGAACACGATATTTATCTTAAAAAAATGAAGGGCCAGTGGGGGGGAGGGCATTCGACTGTCATTTTTCAAAGTCATTTTTCTTATGCGCTTTACAATTGTTAACTATCCAACCCCCACCCCTCTTATTTTTTCTTTGCTTAAAACCCCTACACATCGGAAGGGAGATGAGGTGACTCGAGTTGGACGTTTCATTCATCACTTTTTGGACGTTGTCTCGCAAAAAATACGCGTTACAATAAGCGAAAAAACGCACGAGTGTGAGTCGCTCGGTGACTCAGCACATGCGCGGTGTAGTTTGAAGAGCAAAACCCTGAACATATTTTTACGGGAGGAGGCGGGGGAGCTCTTTTATTTAAGATTGGGTTTATAAAGAGAGAGACGAAAACCTGTTTTTAGTTTTTCTTTTTCCCTTTCTTTCCTAATCTGGCTTCTGGATCTGGATCTATAACGACAATAACGAATAAATTTCAGTTTTATTACTTTTTTTTTAGGGTATAAAAATAGCCGTCGACTGTCTGTCATAATTTTTTTTTTAAATTTTAATTTCTAAAAACGGAGAGGTATTTTTAAAAAGGTCAATTGAAAACGAGGGGTAAAATGGAATTCGAAAGATGAGATTTTTCTCTTTGTGTGTAGATGGGACCACTCGCATTCACCTGTCAGATCGCGACCACCATCATCTCATCTCTTTTCTCTGGCTCGCTTTTTATTCCATACTTTTTTTTATAAATTTTTTTCTAGTAGGTCCTTGGGTGTAATTGAGGTGGGCACATTCCTCGGAGATTTTAGAGTAAGACGGATTTTTCTCGTCCCTTTTTTAATATCAAATAAAAAATAAAAATAGACAAGAATTTGCAACGTATTTTTATGAACTTGTTTTAGTATTGAATTAAATTACTAATAAATGAAACCGGAATTTCACGATAGATAATTTTATTAATTACTAAATAATGAATGTAACTTTTAAAAATAAAAAAAAAATATTTAAAAATTTTAAAAAATAATTTTTATAAAATTGAAAAAGAAGTTTTTGTAATGAGATTCGATTGATTGATTGATGCGCACTTTAAAATTGATAAGGTAATTTACTCGAGGTCTTTGTACGTCGATCTTTATTATTCATGGCAATGGGTGTGTCTAATTGCATCTTTTCTTATTTTATTTTATTTTTTTTTCTTCATTCTTCCAAGATTAGGTGTGAGGAGGAAGGAATACTAATATTATTTTTATTTTTTCTTTGTATAAAGTGACTTAGTTTGCATCATTCGTGCATGAGTGGTCATGGAGGCAATTGTTTTTCGATTCACTGCTCTCTCTCTCTCTCTCTTTCTGCCTTTCTTCTTATCTTGTTTATTTTCTAAGAAAAAAAGGAATTTATACTAGGGACAAAAGCGAGTCATCTGCATACAGCTATAGATGCCCCTTTGCGTGTGAAAAACGAGTCATCGGTGTTATTCTTGCGTGATAAAAAATCATTTTTCCTCTAAAAAATCTTAATACGCATTCACTGCATGCAATTACATCTCTTTTTTCTACGTCCAAAGTGTAGTGTTTACAAGTTTTGCTGGGTAGATGACACGGTAATAAGGGGTTGGAAAATGGGTTCCTGTGGTGTTTAATAGAGACTAAAGTGAGTGAGAAAATATTTTTTTTAAATAAAATTGAAAAGAAATGAGGAGTTGGAAATATAATCAAAACAGTTTCTATTTTCGCCAATTTGAGTAGACGGGAAGTAAAGGATTGACCTCTTACTCAACCCTTTACTCGTGCCATCTCCAATTGCATTCAACATGAATGAGTAAGATGGAATTCCAACGTGGTCACTCGTCCAAGTGAATCGAATCTAGTTAAATTTGCTCTAACAATTTTCATATTTTTATAAAATTATTTTATTTATTAATATTGTAAAAATATGATAATTAAGTAAATTGTGCTGGTGTCGTACGGAGAGGGAACGAGGGTCAGCCACCCGCACTTGGCAGCCCGGAGCAGGGACTGGGGTCGGTGAGGGCGGCAGGTGTTTGCTTCTATGAGATATTAGTTCTTTTCACCTGGTGCCGTGTCCTCCAGGTATCTTTGTCCGTTTGCTAACCGAGAGATGCGGTGAAGGACGCGAGACCCCAATTGACATGCTTTTACAAATTCAAAGCGTGTAAAATAAAATTGAATGTGCAATGCGCACCAACATCCCATTTGAATTTTGTATTCGTCATTTTTTCGACACGGTTGAAAGCCAGTATTCATAGAAAAAAGTTTTTTTTATTTTTTAAAGTTGAAAAAAAAAATTAATTGAATATTTATATAGAGAAAATAAAAGGTCCTTCAGAGCGCACTTTATTATTTATTTATTTATATATTTATTTATTATTAAAATATAAATTATTTTTTAAATTTTTTTTGCGACAGATAGAACGCGCAGGAGGCTCTGTTATGAAGAGGTAGTCGGTCCAGTAATTGTGGGGGAGTTGGAAACATGTCTGTAGTGATGAGCACCATGGCCAAACAGCAACCGAGCGCTACACCCGTGTTTAAAGGTTTAAATTCCATTTGCGACAAGCTCAAGAGAAGCACTGAGGATGAGGATGATGATTCGGCCGACGACACCGGCGACGAGGACGACTTGTACCGACACAATGGACGAGGCGGTATCGTCGAAGCGGCTGCCACTTCGGCCGATGTCGGCAGCGGACTCATGTACGACAGCGACGACGACAATAGCAACACCGAATACGGTCTCAGTTACTCGGCCGCATTCTCCGCGACCAACGACATGGCGGAAAACGTGGGTCCTCCGTCGACGCCCACTTCGTCCGCGGGTATTGCGGGACTCGCGGACACTGCGAGTGGTGGCGAGAGGAGGAACAAAAGGAAAAATTTTAAACCTCGCAATATTGTTTACCAATACGAATCGTGCGAAGGGTTGGCTGAAGACGATTATTCGACCACTTCTACGGGTGACTTGATGACCGCCGGCCGATACAGCGGCGACGAGGCGGCCGCTACGTCCAGCCAGAGACTAATTGAGAGCGAGGAAGAGGGCGGTGGTCAATCGGTCGATTTAAACGACGATGATGGTGGAGTGATAGCACATTTGGAGACAAGTGGCACGGGACCAATGGACCTCAGTTTGAGATCGCATTCTCCGGGCGGTGACGATAACACGACCGACAATAGTGACGATTCCGACTCGCTGGCCATGGACTTAACTAAAGGAGCCAAAGACGGCAATGCGGAAGCCGACCACTCTTCTTGCAGCTCGGACACGCATCCTAACACGGGGGTAACGAGTCCATCTCGTGGCTCACCGCCCAGTGATGATCCTTGTCAATATCCAAGTGCCTCAGGACTTCGAATGGAAGACGTTGCGTGGGGTAAGGAGGGATGTTTGTCTTTCCCTATATCCCCTACTGTCATGGGTCCGACGACGGGCGATGCATCCACTCTGAAGGACTATGCGGAAAGTACGATGAAAGAGTTGTTGGGTCTTTATGGTTTCAACGATATGACGGCCGAATCATTAACCAAAAATGTGCCCTTAGACAACTTCAGTTCAGGTAAGGAAATTTTACGAAATTTTTCTTTTTATTTTTAATTTTTAATTTATTTTAACTTGTTGCGAATAAAAGCTTAAAAAAGAATGAAAAAGTCTAAAATGTCATGCTGATTGAATCAATTTGGTGGCAAGTCAATTTCCCTTTCCGTGCTGTCTCCATTCACTTATTGTTTTTATTTTGTTGGATGGCGGCAGAATTTTCATTTTCATTTCCTTTTTTCATGGATTTTCTTATTAATTTCCTTTCGAGTGGGAAAATTGCCTGGAAATAACTTTTTTCTATTTCTTGATATGTAATTGTTTTTTTTTTAAATTTTTTATTTGAAAAACTAAAATAGACCATGTTTTTATTGTTTGCACGGTTACGCCAGATAGGAATGGGGCGGTGATGATGGGTTTGTTCTCCCGCCTACACACGTGCTCTCTGTCAATCCCAATGCCGAATTTGGCCGAGCGTGATGAAGGGGAATCGTGCAACTACAAAATTTCGACAAAAAAAGGGTGTGTGGTCATATAATAATAGTCAAGACTTCAAAACACTCGTATTAAAATGTTGGTGACTAACAATAGCTTTAGAATCGATTTTGTTTAAATAAAATTTATATTTTTAACACGCGTATCGAAGTTGATGTGTTGTTTAAAACGGAGATTTTGTGGTCCACGTTGATCCTTATGGTGAGTTTGGGGATTGGGGGAGAGAGGGAAGGGACCATAAATCCACTGACCAAACACTGGAGCAGATTTAAGTTGGGGACAGTTACGGAGGGTTTGTGGGAACGGGAAAAACGAGAGTTAAGAGGATTACGGCAGTGGATTATTCAACCGGCAAATTGCAGATTGAATTGAAGATTAGATTTTTTTTTGTCTTGAAGAAAGAATAAAAAAATTTATATTTTTACAAAATTTTTAATTACGCCATCCAATATAAAAATAAACATAAAAGTTGTATATTAAACAAAAGCAAGTCTAAAGTGTCGATTAACATTGATAATTCGGGTGAAATGTACTCATTTTAACCGTAATCCTTTAATTACGACTTAGATTTTATCATTTTAATTTATTAATTAATATGCCCTACAATGGTGTGAGAGATTTCTTAAAAATGAAAGTTTTGTACTAGCTTAGCTTAATCCCGGGAAATTCTTGCTGATTATGTCATCGAGTGCCAATGATACAACGAAGACGATTTAAATTAACAGATTTTAAAAGTATTGGTATTAAATTTGAAGTGAAAATATAGTTAAATTAGTATAGTTATGGGGTATACTGTTACTTAGTTAATTGTTACGAGTAATAAATTCGTGTTCATTATGCATGAAGTGATTATCCAAATTACCAACCTTCAAGTTCACTGAACAAGCGGCTACTAGAGAAAATTACAGCTGAATTGTCTTAAACCGCGGTTTAGAAGGGTTCGTGACAGAAGATTAAATTATTTTTTATTCTTATTTTAACAAATTGCACAAGTTTTCCATCCCAAATTTGACAATAGTTGTTAGACCGAGCAAAGATAATTGAATTTCACTGTTGTTTAAGTGCCATAGAGCAGCGACACACATTTTGCCAACACCCAACCTAAATGTTCTCGAGTCTTTGGTTAATAGTTGGACACAACGTGTCTTAATTGCACCACTGGGCTGAATTAAAGCTCATTATTCCTGCTACTTTGGGCAGTGAAGGGTTGAGAATGATACTAATGTTGTGTGTTGTTTGATTGGCGAATCGCCGAATTAATTACGCTTTTACAACCATGTTCCAGTACTCGGTAATTGCAAGAAATTTGCCGACTTTATTAATTATTTCGACCAATTTTTATTTTTCTAAAAAGTTCCTTTTTTTTAATAAGTAAGACGCATTTGTTGCCCCAATAAAACGGGATGACCTCCGCGTGTTCCAAATGTGGACAAAGTGGATTTGAATGAAGTGAATTTATCGGGTGGGTGGATACCTTGTAACGGTGAAGGTCGGGCGTGGGTTCGGATTTGTTCGCGGGTTGTTTTTCTTGCTCCGATCGGAAGTCGCTCGAAACGCTATTTCCTCCGAACACCTGTCATTTGGAGAACTGTGACACAACGCAAACCAACGGAAAAGAAGCGGAACATTTTCTATTCGTGTTTTTATTTTATTTCAAGTTGATTTTAATTGATTGACTAGATTGAAGATGACGAAAAATTTCTCAGGAAAGTCATGTACAACCAATTGAAGTAATGGGAACAGTTTTTTTTCTTTCCAGTGCGTCGTAGTTAACAACAGGAAACGTCTTAATGATCGTGAGAGAATGGCTTCCACTGATCTTTATGGCTCCAGTTCATTCATATTTTTCAACTGAAATTTTTATTTGCATGTTTATCATTATTTTCTTGGAATACGAAATTTAATTATAATTTTATTCATTATTATTATTTAGAAAAAAAAATCTTATTTTTTTATCGAGAAAATTTCTAAATGAGTTAATTGAATTTAATTGAACGTTACTCGGAAGTAAATTTTTTTTTTGTTTTTTTTTTAACAAATAAATTTTAAATTTATTACTTTTTTTTAAATTGAAAATAAGGAATTAAAAAAAGCCTTAAGTGTATTTGCATCGCTGAAAAATGAACATCGCAGATGTTGTAATAGCAGGCTGGCGACTCCCTTCGTCATTGATGTGATAGTCGAGGGAATTTATAATAATAATGGAGGAGGAAAATGGCGGCTAAAACATGGATGCAACTTAATTAGAGAGAGAATTTGACCATCTGGTCGTAAGGAAATTATTAAAATGACCCTTTTTTTTATTTCATTTTATATATTCATTTTTTTTTTCACTGTTTAACTTTTTTTTTTAAGGAAGATTGTATACGTTAGGGAATTTTAAAATTATTTCAATATTTATATACGAAAACGCAATTAGATTTGATATAAAAAGCCGTTATTTGTTTTAAAAAAATTCTTTTCAAATTAACAAATTCCAAATGATTTCTTTTTAATTCACAGCAGACGGTTCATTGAAAATTGAATAAATAAATGGTTTATAGTCGAGGTGCAAAAGCTGTTATTACCCGTATTTCAACCCAATTAGCGGCTATAAATAAAAATATAAAAAGAGTATTTGGACTTGTGTGAAAATTTATAATTTTTTTCGTTAACAAGTTTAATTTTCCCACAATAATTCAAATGGAGCAAGCAGAGTCCGATAGTCCCTTTTGATGGGAAAAAAACGGGTACGGAGTTAGAATAAGTTTTTAAGGTGAGTTTTTGCAATATTAAAGGCCCCATCGTACCTTATGCCTGAGTTTCCCCATTCTATCTGGATTTAGGTAACGACGTCTGTGCCTACTTTTTTCTTTCTAACCCCTTTTTCAATCTCCCTTCCTCCCACTCGGCCTTACTGGAGGGCTCAACGTAATTCTGATCGCCATCCCTTTATACCCCCAAGTCTGATAACAAAAAATATATAAGAAATTCTTGAGGCATTTTGCAAGAGGCATGGCAGGAAAATTTGCATACGAGTGACAAAAGCCACCCCTGGAATCCCAACCCGCTGCACCCCCTAGCGTCTAGACGGTCAGCCAATGAGCAATGCGCCCTTATAAGATTGGTGTAAGGAGGGGGCCGTATATACCTGGCACCCATTTGCATGAATGCAAATTTCCCTCTTTTTGCGGGGGCTTGCGAAAGATATATATAAAAAAATGTGACACCCCTTCTTTCCACACATTTCCACCTTCTTTTGTGAAAGGGGTAAAAAAAAAGAAAAAAAATGTAAAATATAAAAGAGGTGGAAATAAGGGGTGGTGGTCATTTTTATTCCCTCTTTTGTGCCAAATGTGCAGTTGGAGAAAAAAAATTCGGGGCAAAAATCTGGAATTTGTAATTGATGAATTACAACCTACGGAAATAAGTTCAACGATCGAACGGTGAGTGCGGAACAGCCTTCCGAAACCATTCTTCCGAGTCAGTTAATATATACTGCCTTGTGTAAGTGTTGACGAAGTAACATCGGGAATCTCCAATGCAGAAAACGAATGGAAAGAAAAGTAAAGAAATATTTTTCAAATGCAAATTAAAATTTGTATTTTTTCTATTTTTCATTTATTTGGGGCTGGAAAAGCAGTTGAAAAGATATGAGGACATGTGTGAATACCCGGGGTATGGCTTTGGATTTTGAACCAGTCGCTTGCGATGAAAAAGGGTAGTGATGCTGATCAGTGGCTACTTCGTGATGGGAATACTCAATGAGTGATGTGTACGTATAAGGTCATTAGATCAAAGGGGTGGAGAAGATGTAGACAGCGCTAAATTCCCGGTTTCCAAATAGTATTTGATTATACTGGATTTTTCTTTTGTTATCGAGGTCGCTTTTGTTGGGTTTTTCAGAGAAAAAAAAATATCACCGAACTTGAAGTTGTCTTTTCTCCCTTTCGTTTCCTTTCTTTTTCTTCCTGGCTCTACTCGTTCTACCCTTTGAACCCATTCAACGGGCTTTTCTTTATGGCACACAGTTGCATGTGACAGGAGGTTCATCTCCGAGGCGCATCAGCCTATCCTCGAGTAACATTGTGTATTTGTTGTGATTGAAAACCTCTTTCTATTCTTTTGAAATTCTATTATTATTTTTTTGTTAACGAAATATAACAAACTGCAGTTTAAAAGGTTAATCTATTGAAAAGACGAGTCTCGGGTTGCTCGCGGGTTGCCGATTGCTTCCATAATGGTACCGGAAACGTCACCGAATTTTTCATAATCACTTTTAAACATTTTTACCGGTTTTGTCAGCATTTTATTTAGTTTGTCAGAATGAAAAATGATTCCGCTAATAGCGCATGATTTTCGAAAAAGATCAAGGCGGGAGTCAAAGGGATACATTTTTTTCATTTTCATCGTTTCGTGTGTGATGTTTCTCCAAGAAAAGATTCTGATTTTTTTTTGTAAAGATATGAGCATTTTTCAGGTTCTCAATGGTTATCGTTGTTGTCTAGTTTCCAGAAGAGGAGAAAAAGATTTTTTTTTTCTTTCCATTTTACTCTCAAGTGGGGGCATTTTTCCAAAAATTCTCTTTTTAAACTTAGAAGACACTGAGCGAAAGAAAAAATAAAAATGAAAACAACTTTCTTGGCAGCGAAGAGGGTATCTAGCAATTTATAAATTGGTATCTTGTATCACACTCTGTAATCTCGTCTTGATCAACATTTCGTTTTTTATTAGATGCGCCAAACGAGGTCGGGAAAGTGAGTGACGATATTAATTGTGGCTTATAGTTGGAATTTTTTAATTAATTTTTGTTTTAAAAATAAGTGGGGAAAAATTTCCAAGGTTTTTGAAGTGTTATGACTTACTTCTCACGAGGAAAATTTGTGCATTTTGCCAATATCAAAAGCGATGAAAGAGAAATATGACAAACGACTTTGAAAGTGGGATTCGGTTTCTCTCTCGCTCCCGTTCGCCTTCCAAAATGGTAGTTTTAGACGTTTATCATTTCCTTTGGAATAGCTTTTACAGTATTTACTCGAAAGAGTTGCCATTGTAAACAGGTTGATTTAAAACATTATCCATAAATAAAAAGTTGGCTGAGGTGCTAGAAATTAGAATTAGGCTCGAGTTTGATAAGTTTAGACAATCTTTTTTCCACTAGATCGTAATGTCTTGTGACTAGTGTGAAAAGGAATAGGATTAAAGCACTCAAAAATTTTTGGAATTTTTTTTTTTAATTAAAATGCAATTTATAAATATCAAGCAATAAAAAAATTTTGTGGAAAAAATGCATTTTTTATGTTATTTAGATCCGGTTGAAAACTTAGCGCAAAATGTTCAAACCATAGAGTCACTTTCTCCCTTAAAAACGTGTTGTTTTTAAATCATTTTCCTCCCTTTAGGAAAAAACGAGACAAATATTGCCGAAAATTCGCCGAAATTACTGGAGGATGATAAATAGATTACATAGTGGAAAAGATTATTTTTCTCCCTCGAGGCATTTAAAAAAAGAGAGAAAAAAATTAAATGCAATTGCAATAAGCAATTTTTTTACGAGTTTAGGGAGAATTCGAATATGGAAAATATTTTTTTAGTTATAAAATAGATTTAAAAATTGTTACATATATTAGAAAATGTATTGGAATATGGTATTGAATCGGACTGGTGGTTTTATTAGTTGGAGAAATGGGGAAGTCAGTTTGGGAAGATGGAGCAATAAATTGTGTCAGAAAGGGAGGGGGTAAAACAAGTTAAAAAAAATTTTTTTTTTAATGTTCCCTCCATTTATTCTGGCTTTGGTTTTTAGGGTTGATGGCACTTTTCCAAAACAGTTAAATTGCTTTGGAAATTAACATATTTCTTCTCTTTTATTCTTTTTAATCTCCAGTTTGAAAAAGGTTGTTCGATGTTACACCATTTAAGTGTATGTGAAATTTGAGTTTTTAATTTTTTTATTACTTTTAACAAATTTAAAAAGTTAATTTCTTAATTGTATTTTAAATAGAAAAAAAGAAGTGGAAAAATGGCGTCTGGAGAAATTAATAAGTGTCAAAATGAAGGGGCGGTGGATTTTCTCATTAAATGTGCACTCAATCTTCCCCTTCTAAACATTTTTCAAATAAATGGGCGGAAAAAATATCCAAAATTTTTCCTTCTCAAACTTTTCACATAATTTTTTAATTTTAAAAAATTATTTTCAATTTTTTTTTAGCAACGATGGAATATCCAATTCAGCGTTCGCTCGCCATCACCACCCCCGCCCACTCAAAGAACTGAGCCCAACGGGCAATTACAATAAATTAAAATTCATTACAGGTTTATTTTTCCTAGAATGTTGTCGAGACCACTTAAAGCGAAGAACACTCCCATCTGCTAGTTCTTTCACTATCTACTTTTTATTTTTCTCAAAAAAAAATATTTTTTAAAAATTTATTTTAAATTTTTTTCTTTTACGAAAATTGAGGAAAAAGACTTGGTTTTTGTCTCGAAGCAACTGAAACGACAACTATTTTTTAAACATCCTGTTTCTTATTAAAATAATAACTTAAAACAGGTTATAGACGATTCGATAGGCGATTTGTAATAGACTATTAAAAATTGAAAAATTGAAAAAGTTACCCCAAAAATTACTTAATTGCAGCCCATTCAATCTGACACATTCGAACACATGCGGCAAACTGGAAAAAATATACAAACTGAAGTAGCCTAAAAAAATGTAAAAGTCATACATGTAGTGAATGGCAACTTTTTTTTTATAAAAAAAAAATTCTACAAAACTAACGGACAATGGCGCCAGATGGGTTGTAGGGAACTGTAGTCATAGTGACGAGAGATAATTTCCTGCCACTCTTCCTTGAATGAATACTTAGTGAGCGCATCAATGTGTCCCATGCTGGACCCGCGTTTTCCTTTGTTTCGGATGCACAAGTGGGCCGGAAAAGGGATGGAGCAATTTTCGGACACCTGCCCTGATAAATGTAGGAAGTGGGAGAAATTTGTACCAAAACTCATAATCACCCATTGCTTTTATCAAAAGTAACGTTATTTTCATTCAAAAATTCACTCATTCGTTGTGTCACGCAGGGTTGGCTGCGATCATTAAAATTAAAATAAAATAATGAAAATTACTTTTTCCTCTGTTTAAATCTTTTAACGTCCACATAAAAGACAAGCGTAAAAATACCGACTTTTTTTTTACTTATTTTTTTCTTTTACTTAATGGGTTTTTGAAAAAAAAAAAGTTTGGGTCATGTATTTTTATCGCTTTTTCAACTTTTGAGGATAATTTTTTACTCGTTTATCACTATAACGAATTTAGGATTTGGTTTCAACTGCGAGTGTTTCCCTTCCAAAGTAAACAATTAAATGTAAACTAAAATCGCGCCATCTATTGACAATCACTCGCACATGACTGTTATCGTGAGGTAAAAATAGCAATTAAAGGATTACAATTATATTTTAATTGAAATGAAGAAAAAGGATTAAAAAAGTGCTACTGTTAATCACATTTTTAACCTTACATAGTGCGAATGAGGGAGTAATAATCCGTAAAGTAATTGATGTTTTGATAGTGAGTTCTGAGTTTTGTTTCATGTTTCTGATAAAATTATTTATAGTATATTTTGTTGATGTTTAAATCATGAGAAAGTTATGTTAAAAAAAGGCAGCCAGTTGCTAAATATCGTGCTGCTTATTCGTCATTCTTGTCGTGAAACCTAAAATGGTAATTTTTATCTTTTTTTATGGCTCTAAAAGCATCTAATGCCAAACACATGTTGCAACTTCTGAATTCAAGTTTATAACTGCAATTTTTTTTGAAAAAGCGAAGGAAAAGGAAATAAATTTAAATATTTGTGAAAATTTAGCTCTTTTTTAAAAATTTACATATGTTTTTTGATGTACTCCTGCTATTTTTTTTTAGATTTTTATTTGCCTAGCTTCGAGGCAAAGAAATTTTTCATTTGCCACACCTAAGCTGATTAAAATAATTTTTGATCAAGGGCATTTTTTCTTTTTATTATTGTTATTAACCGTTTCATTTTGAAAATTATGACAAGTTAAAAGAAAAATCGAAATTGCGAGAATTTTCTTATCTTAAAAATGTGAATCGATTATGTAATTATATTCTCCTTGTGACTGAAAACACTTGTCAATGTGAATTTAATTTTAAAAGAAAAAATGAAATTAGCCCTAGCGGCAGATGGCATGGCTAATATGCAAATTAATTTTTTTAAATTTATTTTTCCCATCTCCCTACTTTCACTCATTCATTTTTTTTAACCAAGCTTAATTTATTTTTTCACTAATTCACGTCAAAATTGGAAATGAAAATTGCATCAATTATTGAAATTTTCAACAAAATTAGTCACAAATTGCTAGTTTACACATCTTTTAACTTCTAATTTTGTGATAAGATTAGAAGAGAGGAAGTGTTATTACTAATGTTTTTTCACTAAGTTGTTATCAATTAGGGCCTCTAAACATAACATTTCAACACTGTTTAAAATCTTTGTTGAGAGAAAGGGAAAATTTACAGGTTCGAGTTTAACGGAAAGGTGAAAAAATGGAAAAGTGATGAAGGAAAACTATTTTTAAACAAGGAGCTTCTCATACTTAAATTCATTCTTGTTGAACGCATCATTTGTAAGCTGATTGCTGCGTTTCTAAAAACATAAACCGAAAACGAAAAAAGAATTTAGGAAAATTGA
>JAQFZU010001242.1:0-14757 GCA_034696185.1 Henia vesuviana | reverse complement strand
TTTATATATTGATATCGTTGATGAGAAATTGGAATGATTGTATGAGTTAGATGATTTCATTTCAGTTGGAATTTTATTTACAAACGTTACAGAAATCAATTTATTGAATTTTGTTTTCATCTGCGTCGATGATTTGAAAAGATAAATTTATTGGATTATATTTTTTTTTTACTCTTTGCATTGGGAATTGATGTCAGGTGTGTTTTTGAAAATTTTTATTTTTAAATTCTCTTAGGGAATTTCATGTACATTTAATTTCGATAAACATATTGAATATACGTGGATGTTTATGCTTTTGGCAAACATTGATTTAATAAGTTTATATTTAAAAATATCTTGTTTTCTGATCACTTTTTTAAAGCAAATCAATTCATGCACGAGTTATTTATAAATTTATGTTGTAATACCATATTTTTCAGTTGGAATTTAATTTTGAGTTCAGTTTTCTGATATTGTTTTAAATTTTGCACAGTTTTCGAAATCTCGATCAAATAAAATGGATATTTTTAAATGTTAAATAGCAAATATTGAATTTTAGAAATGAACTTTAATGTACATTTGTATGGTGAATTGCAATCGACAAACACAATTAGTTGAATTTTTTATGGATTAGGTACTTATTTGCTATTTTTAAGAAGGATTCAACCAAGCATTAATATTCTATAACTCGGGTTTCTTTAATTTACAAATTAGTGGGATTATTTTTTAAATTAAATTTATAATTCATAAGTTTAAAAACCATTTTAAATTTTAAAATGTGTTTTTAATTTAAAAAATTATTTCAAAACATGAATGACAGAATACTCTTTAAAAATTCAAGCTTAATCTTGTTTCACAATAATAAAAATCTGGTGAACAATATAAAGATCTTTTAAGAGTATTAAATACATTTTTTCGTGGAATATATTATCAAATTTTAATTTAATTTTTTTAAAATTTTTAAAAAAAATTTTTGTGTTTTTCAACAATTTGTACTCCTTTTCCTAAAAGATTGAAAATTTGCTTGTCAACATTGGTACAAGCTAAGTTACTGTCTAACAACAAAAGACTGTTGAAAATATATTACATTGCAGTGATATAAAATGAATTTTTAATATTCGTATTACCACTATATTATTGTCAAAGAAAAAGATAAATTTACTTTTTCAATACACTTATACGAGACTTTCTATCCTTATTCAATTTTGACACAAATTTATTGATAAAATGGCTTTTACCGACGTGAATAACATTTTTATCACTCCCATTATACAATTCAACTACTAAACGAAATAATTTAAAGAAAATTAATTTATCGCATTAAAAAAGAAATTAATGTGAAATGCAATTTGAAAATAATAAATAACGTAATTATTTTCCCTTATGTTTATTTAATTTTCAATTTTTCATCTGCTCATAGTGAAAATGAAATTGCCTAAATGCTAATTCCATTTTAAAATAATAAATATTTTATTTATTTAATCAAATCATAATTTTTTTTCTACATATGAAAAAAAGAAAATTTAATTAAAGAAGGTCGGAATCGCGCCTGCTTTAATTCATACTTAAAAAAAAAAGCGTCGAAATGAAAAAGAGAAAAGATTAAAAGAAAAACAGCTGATGTCAGACTTGTTTTAGTGATTCTGTGTGCTGTAGAGGGAAAATTCCCCGGAGTAGCAACGGCATCTATAACTTGTCGCAATTGGTTGAATTGAAGTCAGCTTTTTTTATTTTATTTCTCCCATCCCACATTTCCCGAGGAAGTAAAGACCATTTTGTTTTTACATTAGTAAAGCTCAACTTAGTTTTGTATTTTTCAGCAGTGAAATCCGATTAAATGCAAATTTTTTTTATTTTACTTAAATTTATGAACAAAGATTTTTTTTGTCGTTTGTTGTTAATAAATAATGGTTTTTCAAGCTTTAAAATGTCCAATATTTGTGATAAAAATATCGACTTCAAATTGAGTAGTTTGTGGTTTAGAATTTTTATTGATGACTTTCGAGATTACTCGTGACCTAAGATTAATTCTCAGCGATATTGAAACTTAGTGATGTGTTGCTGATGCGGGAGAATGAAGAAAATGTATTAGTTGAAAAATGAGTGGCTGTTATTGAAGAAATTTAGTGAGGAGTAAAAAAATTTTTTTTTTATTTGCACTTTGCACTTTTTCATGGTAAAAATATGGCTGCAATTCATCAATAAGTTGAAAAATTGCAATTTTATATTTTTATAAAAGAATTTGATCACTGATAAATTGACAAGAATTGACATTTGAAATATTATTAAAACTAAAAATAAAATTTTAGAATTATAAATGAAATAAAGTTTAATTTAGTTCATCAATGTCACATATCTCGATTTTTCAATATGAAAATTTTATCTGGAAACCTTAATATATATTGCCTCGAGATAGGAGTTTTGATCCGTGAAGCTGATTTGCCGCATTCAGTTCGGCATGACAAATAAGGTTAGAGCCATAGTGACAAATGTTTAGTGTCACGAGCTTTTTCCTAAGGCGGCAATTTCACATTGGCAAATGAGATGGTTCCCAGGACAGTTAACAGAATGAAAAAGAAATTACATTTAATTCTTCATTAATAAATGCCTCGACATTGTTTAATGAAAAACTTTTTTTTCTAAACCAAAGTTTTGAAGAAATAAAAAAATCGAGATGAAAATTGAAAATTATCATCAAATGATATATGAAATTGTATGTGACATTGCTTTGCTTTACACTTGGCGTTAAAACATGTCAAACCCCTAAACATAAACGAAGTCCACATTTAAAAATAACTTCTGAAACTCGTTTCCTAACAAAGTTTGACTTGTCTTCTTTTGAAGTTTCTAGAAAAAAAAAAATTAAAATTAAAAATATTTTTTAATTAGATAAAATGACATAAAACTAATTTAAATAATTTTAATAAGAATAAATATATTTAAAATTTAAGCGGGAACTACACCACTAATGACACAGGTAGACAAGTTGGTTTTAACTTAAACCGAGAAAGATAAAAAAGATTTTCTCGACTGATTTAGCATCCGAGCGCATCTCTACCCGGGCTTGCAAAACCAATTGCAACTCTAGGGGGAGTTAAGGGGCCATTATTCATCAGTTTTTAGCATAGGACGCAACACATACAACACACACACAAACGTCAGTATAGATAAAAAACAGGTGCGGAACGGATATCTGTGTTTCTCTCTCTTCTGTTTTCATACGTTTCGAGTATCGGAGAACGAGGGAAAATTGCTAAGGTTATTAGAATTTTTTTTTAAATGCACCGATGGATTTATGGCTTTTTTGCTTCTTTTTTTTTTTAAAGTGTATTTTAAGCTTTGCGGGAATCTCATTTTGACTTACTTTAGCAACGACACAGATTTCGTGATTTGCAGTTATTGTTTTGTCTTTTAAAGTCTCTATTTTTTCGATTTGAAATAATGTCAGATTTAATTAATGTTCTTATTTTCTTTACTTTCAGATGCATCACCCGATCCAAATGAAGCCAGCAGACAGTGAAAATAGAAATGGTGAGTTTTAGAAGAAAAAAAAATTTTTTTTTATTTACTTTTTTCGTTATTCACAATTATTATTCTTATTCTTAAGAAGAGATAAATTTCTATTGGTTTATTACTTGAAATTATGATAATGGTACTTAATATTGAAAAATTAGGGTTTTCAAGTAATGAAAATGCGCGATAATTAGCATTGCAATCACGTATCGTGTGAAGTTTTTCCCATTCTTCGAGATATTAATTCGTAAATGGGAGTGAGTTTGGTGGTTTGCAGTACTCGCTCTTTCTATTCATTTGCATTCGTGAGACAAGATATTTTGCGATTGTCTCATTTTTAACGCATCCACTAATTTGCTTTAACGCAATGATATATTATTCTTCACCAACAACACATTGTCTCATTTTCCTAACACGTTGATTTACGATATTCAGCCCCTCCTTTAGGAATAACACAACTTGTTAACTTAATTGCATCGCAGCACTCGGCTGCATTCATTTTAATTCGTATGAAATAATAAAACTTTCCTTGATATTTTTTTTATTAGCGAGTTATTTATTTATAATTCTTAAATTACAATCTCGGTACGAGGCGTTTATCTCGACTAATTGCGTTATAGTCGCAAATCTCGCGGGATATCAACACTTTTGAACACTTAATTGTGATCAACCGAGACTAATAACTTAATCTTTGCTCAGTTTGTGAGAATTAGAATTTGGATCGTTTAGGGACACAGTCTTCTGATGCAAGCAAAATTAAGTATCGAGTGTATTTGGTACTCTTTGTCAACAAATTGGGTTATAAACTCGAATCGAGTGGCTCAATTAGTTTTAGATGACTTGTGAAAAACTTTTTACATTAAATTCATCGGGGAATTATTTATGGTCTTTAATCAACTTGTTAATTTTATTACTCATAAACACGAAATTAGATTTTTGTATTTTGATTTGTGACTTAATTGTTTACAACTCGTTTTCAACTATACAGAAGCAGTAAACTACAACGGGTCAATAAATTAATTCAACTCACTTCAACATAATATTTACTTAATTAAATTTTTTTTACAATAAAATATAACAATAAAACAATAAAATCCCCAACTATAATTTTACGTTGTTGCTAAAGGGATTTTCACGCGGAAGTAGTCGGTGACACGAGCCTCGCAAGCCCTGATTGGGCATTCGATTGCAGTTAGGAGTTTATTTTTACGTACGAAAGCCGACTTTGGCTTCAATTCTCATTTATCTGATTGCAGCCTCGAGCGGAGCGAATGACTAATTTTAAAACGCAGATATTTGAGTACGCGCTGCTTAACTTTGAAGCAAGTTCGGTAAATGTAAAGCATCGTCTTATCAATTTGTTGTGTAGTTTTCGGTTGCAAATTAAATTTTAGAGAGAAAAATTAGGAGTTAAAGTGTTTGCATTTGGGGTTTGTTTCCAAGTCGAGTGTAAATTAAAGAGAATAAATTGTGAGTGTCTATTTATATATAGAAGGCTGTTACAGATCAAGTTGGTTTTGCTGTCAACCTTTGGTTTACGCTTGGGCTTAGGGAAAAGTAGATAGCACTTGTCAAGCTAGAGCCACGATTAAATTGAAGAAGGCAAAAGAGCTTTTACTAGTGTACTGCCCCATCAAGAGTTTGTGTCACTTTTGCTGACAACTGTGACTAATCGTAGTTAAGACTAGCTCGAGGAAATGTCGATTTGAAGACAGTTTGTGACACTTTGTATTTGTCAATTTGTTTTTTACTTTTTTTTCTTTAAAGGTAATTGCTGGGATATAATTGGTTTTATTTGGATTTAGTTTTGATTGGTTATTTGTCGAGTTGGAATAATTGAATGTTAGTTTTCTTGTGTATTTGGTCTACTTTAATAAGTTGTGATTTTTTTTTTGTTTTTAAATTTGACAATAGACTTAGCGTTGTTGAAATTAAAATTTAACAAACAAGAATTTGCATATCTTGAAATAAAAAAGGCATGTTAAAAATGTATAGTAATCTGTGGAATTGTATGCGAACCTCTATGAATATTAATAATGAATTGACTTATATAAACGCACAATAGTCAAGGGAAATTAAACAGTTTTGAAATATTTTTGCAAGTTAAATGTAATATTTACTTTGATAAAAAAAAAAATCAATTGTTTCGTAATTGGAATAAAATTTATTCAAAACATTCGCATTAAATAAGAAAATTAATTTTCTCAAAAAAATTTTTAAAAAAAAATTATCAAAGTTGACATTTTGAGAGCAGATGCTTTTGACTTTGAAAAGATCTCGAAAAGATGCGATAGTTTTGAATAGCGAAGCGAATGAAAAGCCTTTTGCAGATTTCTCTAAACTTGAATGAGCAAAATGAAAGATGAGATGAATATTTAATACAAAATCATTTCCATTGAGTCAAATTGTAGTCCTATTATCATTTTATATAAAATACTAGCTCTAAGTAAAAATTAATCAGTAGTGAGCAATCTAAAATGGTGAATTATTCACTCTCTTATCGTTATCAACATTAATTAAAATTCATGCCTTTTATGACTTCAGCTGTTAATTAAAGCTGCAAAAGATGCATTTCCTATCTCAAATAAAAACATTAACTAATTTTTTTTTCTGTCAATTTGGATAAACATTTTTTTTTTTTTGATTTTATGCTTGGTTCTGGAAAATGTATTCTTTTGTTTACATTTCTGTTTTGTGGGCCTGAAAAAATATTTGTTTTTCCTTTTATTTTTAAAAATAATAATTTTTGTCATTTAATGCACTAGAATTAAATGAAAATTTGAAATAATATTGCATGAAAAGAGTTGGTCTGGTTAACATTTTGCAATTCTTTCTACTTCTTTCATCCAATTTCCTATTTTTTTCTTCTCTCAACCACAACCTGGATTTCCTCCAACACTGAATGCCATTTGAACCCCCCTCCATTGCTAAATGTTGGTTCAACTCCCCCTCATCCAAACTTCATTCCATACCAACTGTGTGCTCCTGGTGGGTTCCAATTCCTTCCTTGCCTTGGTCTTTTCTATTCTTTTTTTCTTCCTTTTTACTTTTTTTTTCCTTCGTGAAACCGAACTCAGTGGCCGTGTGCTTCATGTTGGTTTTCCACGTTCTTCAGTCAATGCTCGAACCAGTGAAAGGAGGATTTTATCAACCATCCATTTTTGAATGCTTCGTCTCACTCAACCTTACAATTTATCTCGTTCGCGACTTCACTATATTTTTTATTATTTTCAAAAGAAGAAAAAATGAAAAGTAAACGACTGTTGCTTGGTAATTTGTTCACTTTGCCTTCAGTTACACCTGCCGTGTATTTCATTCCAGGTAAAATGGATTATATTGTTTTAATAACTATTTTTTTAAATTTATATTTTTTTTTAATGTTTTGATTTTTATCGAGTTTTATGGATACCTTTGAGTTTGTGCCTTATTTTGACAGTGATTGGATTTAGCTTTTATCTACTATAAAAATTGAGGATAAAAATAAGGTGCCAACAATTGCAACATATCGAAGGGGTCTGTGGAAATGAGCTTTTTGCTACGTCGTGCAATGAAAGTACAATACAATTTAGTTGGATCGCTCCAGCTTGTTTCCCGTATTTTTTCCAATTGTCTTTTTTTTCCTCATTTTTTTTATACTCGTAACGAGAAAGCAAAAAAAAAAAATGGAAAATGTAATAAATAAGTGAACTAATGCTGTAATTGTGGTATTGGATCAGTTATTTCCCACTGAAGTGAATTTAAAAATTAATTCGTAATCTTGTTGTTATGCAAAACGTGTGCTCTGTCCTATTTTTACGTCCCGTGACAGTTGATATCTGAATGAGAAATGCAATTTTCATCTATTTTAAGTTCAGTGACTGCATGAATGCATGAAATTATCAAAGTAATTTGCAGTTTTTTTTTCTTTTTTTAAACTGATAAAGTTAATTTAATTAAATTTTTTAAAATTATGTTTATCATTTCAATCTGAAATTTTAAAATAGAAAGATTTTTTTATTATTATTATTAGATTCGTTTCGGAGAAAAGAAAAATTGAAAGATGTAAAAATTGAACACGTTGAAAAACATCCTAATGAAATTTAACTTGTATTGTGTATTGGTCAATTGAATTTGGGGAGTTGCCAGCCAATCTGTTCCCCACTCTCAGGAATAAATCTGAGTAACTCCATTAGAACTTTAACCGAACAAAAGAATGGATGAAGGCACAAGTTTTTCAGCAGAAAACTTAATTGTTTATTTACTCTGCCGCACAAGCTTCCTTCCAATTTCTATTTAACTTAAAAGATTTGATGGAAAGTTATAATTCGATTTACTCAACCTATAATTTCATTCATTGTTTTCGTTAAAACCGAAATTCTAAAAGGAAAATCTAATTTTAACTTTACAATTATTATTTTTAAAAGTGATGCATTGTAATCAAAGTTTAAAAAGTTTTTTTTCTTCAAATTTTAAGTAACCAAAAATTTTGCAAAACACTAGCAAATCAAGTGGTATTAATAACCTTCACATCACCCATCGTCTTGTGGGCAAAGTTGGTGACAGGAAAATTGTTGAAGATGTTTGGAGACAAATTTGTCATCAACTTTATTAATTACAAACTCCATGAATGCATTATTTATACTAAATTTCATTATTTTTGCATTACAAATTGTGACAAGTTGGAAAATATGATTTTTTTTAGTGATCATTAACATTAAATTTTTTAGACGAATTAAATCCAAATGTTCTTATAGTAAGTCTTTAATTAGTGAAATTAATTTTTAATTATCAATTTATTTTTAATCATCAATTTAATATCGTGAATTATTTAATATTGAATTTAAGGGTTTGCTAATGATCAAGTCTAATGGGACTGTTGACTTATGAAAATTTGATCTTTACATTTTAAAAATTTATTGCTTTTATTATTTTAATCTTAAAATTATATGGATTACATACTTTGTGTGAAATAAAATAGTGGCTTATGAAATATTAATTTTCAAATCACTCAACTTTATAATCAGTCTATTTCAAATGGTTTACACAACTAAGTAAATGACTCTTAGAAATTTAATTTCATGAATATTTTTCTTTTAAATTTGTGTTTTAAGTGGTTTTATTTGTGGTACCACTTTTGCTCCTTCAATTTCAATAGACTCAGTAATTTAAAGCATTCCATTGAAGACTTATATTGAGAGGGAGTGTTCAAACTGGAAGATGCATTGCAAGAAACCTACTTTTATAGCCAGTTGAGAATAGTTGAGGGAAAGAAGATTACTTGAATGATGGCAATTGTACTCCAACCCTTTTTTTAACCCCTTTTTTTCCTTTTCTTTTTTTTTTTCCTTTATTCCCATTCTCACCCCAACCCATTTTATTGCCTTCTTTGTGAAATGGAAGGTTTTAAGAATGTTTTACAATTCATTTGTGAGTCTTATCCATCCAAGAACGATAGATGGCTGTAAACTTTGCTCTTTAAATTGCCAATCTTTTCTAAATAACTTCGAAAACTGTTTGTCGAAAACATTCTAAATTATTTGTTTTTGTTTTTTTACAGAAAGAAAATTATTTGTAGGAATGTTATCGAAAAAGTGCAATGAAAACGATGTGAGACTATTATTTTCACCTTATGGGACTATAGAAGAATGTACTGTATTAAGAGATACAAATGGACAGAGCAAAGGTACGATTTTCAAAACAAAATGTTTATTATTAGTGATGATAAATAAGTAAATTTAATTTAGAAAAAAAAAAATCAAAATTTCACACGAGAATTTAACACACACATTTTGTGACGTATACAAACAGTTTTGGCACAGAATTCTGTGTGTCTTTCTTGATTTTTTATGTTTATAAATGTGTTTTTGATAACATTTTGGAAAATCACTAATTATGGAGTGTGTTTTGTTGTAAATAATGCTTTTTGTACGGTTAGTTTTTTTGATATTGGTTTTTATTTTTATTCATTATATTTTTTTTTAAAATTTATTATTACACATTATCTATATTATACTTCTTTCGAGTAGTTACTTGTCATTCTGTTTCCTGGTTTTCGTCCTATTTTTTCCTTGTCTCTTCTGCCCACAGGCTGTGCCTTTGTAACATACGCTTCGCGGCAGTGTGCAATAAATGCCATCAAAGCCATGCACCATTCACAAACAATGGAGGTAAGAAAATGTATCTTTTATTTGTTATTTGTTTTTTATTATTTTTTTTCTTTTATTTTAATGTATGTTTAACTTTTAATTGTTTTTTTTTAAAAAAAAATTATTTTGTTAAATTTGACAAATTTGTTACTTCCACACGCACATTTTAGAATTGCAGTTTCTAAGCCAAATTGAATTTCACAGACAAATTTAATTTGCATTGGGTATTTACATAGCATATTTGAATTTGAATAAAAGTTGAAAATAATTTTCAATGTTTGAATTTCTTTAAAGGAAAAGTTTAGATGAAAAGTTGTTCCATAAACTTATTTAATGTTTCCACCAAATAACACTAAAATTCAATTACCGAGGGAATATCACACAGAGCATGAAGCTGCAGAAAAGAAATTTGATCTTCGCTAGATTCATTAAATTGTCGGCTTGATTCAATTACAGTCTAAGATATTTCATAGGATTTTTAAAACGTTTTTATTACTCGGTATAACACACATTTATTTTTCCTATTGAGGTTCTCGTATACATTCGAGCAATAAATATGTCGAAAAGATGATTACATATTTGTGCAGATGTTGTTTACATTCGAAGAAATATAAATAAAAGCCAAAACTTGATTATTTTCACTTAGAATTTATGTACATTTCGAATTGCAAACAAAAATTGCAAATAAAATAAATATTTTATTCGGCGGTTAATTTCTTCCTTTGGTTCGAGGTTAAAAGTAATAGTGAGTGGTTTTGATTGCGTGGTGTGTGCAGTTAGGAAGGGGTGAATGGGTGAGTGTTGAGTGGCTCGAGATTGGATGCCCCCCCTGCACTTATCTCTTATTCACTCACTCACTCACATACTGTCCTTTCTCTCTCTTCTTCCTCTCCATACTATACTTTTCTCTTCCCCGGAATGCCTTCGGCTCTTTCTCGGTACTTGAAAATGCCACTAAACAAGTGCCGGTGAATGGAAATCCCATGTTAGGAAGCAACTGTTAATTACAAGACCCGCCTTCATTTCTCACCACATGAATTCGCGCACTAAGGGCTGACCCATCAAAAATTTAAAGGCCCGCGTTTTATCGACGAGCTTTAAATGTTTTTCGTTGCATTAAGGTTTTGAAAAGGTTTTCTCTGCCAGTTTGCACTTTGGATGGTGGCAGTATGAGTTTGTTGATGGTGAAAGCCCCATTATAGGGATAAAGATGTATAGAAAAGTTTTGCTTGTTATCTAAGAAAATTGGCTGAGTTTTCGCGGTGTTTCATGTTGGGTGTAAAAGACTTGATTTATTCTTTGCGAAGAAAGACCTAAAACAAATTAGCTTATTGACAATTTTATTTTTTGCTCGTTAAGTATTGTTTACTTTAAATAATTTATTATTTACATTGATGCGAAAAGCCGCTGCAATTTATTTTTGATCAAAGTTAACTTTAGTTGAATTGTCTTTTAACGACGACTGCACTTGGCATGTCAATAACAAATTTAAAATTTTACGAAATTGAATTTTCTTTCTTTAATTAAGCGCAGTATGAGACGAGTCAACAAAACTCACTGGGAAAATTGTTGAGAATAAATTCGAGTAGAATTTTACTAAGTGATGAAAATGTTGGCTGAAATTTAATTCCATTTCTTTTTAGTTACGCATTTGGATATCTGTTTGTATCAAGTTTAATTATGGAGGTGTTTTTATAGTTTAAAGCCGGAATTATAGTTGGATTTTAAACGAAGAAAGTTTTATAATTGAATAAAAGGAGTTGAAATAAAGAAGCTGTTGTTTGGTGTGGTTTGTGTGTAAGATGTTTCTGTAGTACATACTTGGATTTTGCTTTAGCACTTCACTTCTCATTTGCCCTTTATTTCAAAGGGTATTAACATCAGAGAAATGTGATATCTGCACGTAAGGAATTCCAACTTTTGTCGACATAATGAGCATCACATTATCTTTTCGTCTTTTATTTCTACGACCCTTAATTGGATGTCTTCTACTAAAGTTGTTAGTCCTCGCATTCATTCGATTTGAAAATTTAAAACTCGAGCTTTCATTACAAAACATTATTTACTAAATAAAAACGTATTTTAATGATAAAACAGAATCCACTTTGGCAAATGAAATAAAAATTGAACGTTGTCATTTAGTTGCACGATGATCACTATGATAAAACCTATGATTTTTGCACTTGCTCTGTATCATCAGACAGCGAATTTGGGCCACGTTGTAGATGGTCATTACATTTAATTTCCTCCTACATTTTATTGCACGACAGAATCTCATACACACCAAAAAAATAAAATCAAGTAGAAATTGGATCTCCTTTTTTTTTTCTTTTAAAGAAGCACTCGTCAAATATAATTGCATTAGATTATATTTATTAAATCAATTTGAAAATTTGATATGGATAAAAGTTAGGTAATTTGTGAGATTTTTAAACACAACTTCGAGTCGCGTGTCAATCTATACAGTTCTAGTGAAAATTGATTTGAATTTGATTAGGCTAATAAGGGAGATGTCTGTTACCAATTTTTTTTCTTTGTTCTAATTCTTCTTTTCTTCAAAACCAGATGTTTGAAGCGAATAAATTATCGTATATTTAACGAAATGTCACTGCTTCGATGCCAATCCGCATCTGGTTTGTTTTGATTAAATAAGTTTACAAGTTTCTCATTATTTTTATTTTTTTTTGGAAATAAAAATTGGATAAATTACAATAGCAATTAGCTCATATTTAACGTACAGTTGGCAATAAATTTTATTAGTACGTGATTAAGAACACGCGAAATTCAATAACATTGGTATGGCTGACACCGCAAAAGGCGAATTAGTGTCGAGATAAATGGAGAGTTTCTATCTGAGAAATTAATTGATTTCAATACAACTTTGCGTAACATATTAAAACCTTTGTTACAGCTTTGACAGCTTCAATTATAAATATATTAAAATCTTTTAAAAGTTTTGTTATCAATAATTTACTTGATTTTTTTTTTAAAACTGTCCTAAAGTAATAAAATATTTGGCTTCGAGTACCACATTTTTCCTTTTGCTTTGATATTCAGCCAACGTCAACAATCTGCTCACGATTCGTCTTATGTTGTCACAAGTTTTGGCTCGTCTCAGGTCCTCGAATAACCCAAAAAACAATGACGAATTGTATAGAGAATTTCACCTTGGGGTTATTATTGAATTTATATCTGCAATTGAAAGTTTTGATTATTTAATTTAATCGTGACTGAATAGTGGATCGAGGCAATGCCGAGTGAAATTGAGTTGCAAGTGATGACGTCACTGATAAAAGCATTTACACTCTTCTTCCCGATGAGACCCACTCGTTGGTGAATTAATACCGAGTTCTGACATTTTGCATATATCCAGTTTTAATCCTAAGGCTTTGCGAGTGTAAAAATCAATACCGAGTTGTTTTCCCATCGCTCATTATAGTCATCTCTCCTAGTTTGACAATCGGTTTACGGAATGCGAATTAATCGGAAATTTTAATTCATTGCGCATTCATCTGAACTACACAAACATTTCGATTTTAATTTGCGTCGGTGTCATCACTCAAATCTGCGGGTTTATCAAATTGCTACAAACTTTTGTTTATATTGTGTTGATTTTATTTTCAGATTTGATATTGATAATTAAAAATAAATAATTTATTATCTTATTATATTTTTTTTTAACAGGGATGTTCGTCTCCCCTTGTTGTGAAGTTTGCTGACACACAAAAGGAAAAGGATCAGAAACGAATGCAGCAGATGAGTGCCAATCTATGGAATGTCGCAAACCTAAGTGCTCTAAGTCCACTTAATTTAACTGTAAGTAATTTTTTTTATTAAAAAATTTCTTTTGTTTTAATTTTAAACCCAGATTTTATTACGTGATAAAAGTTGAAAGCAAATATTTGATTAAGTATTAAAAGTTCGAAGTAAAGTTTTGAAAAGTGCGTTTTAAGACTTTTCTAGTTTAGTACATTAAAATGTAATGAGGTCAATTCAAATTTTACCTTTTCCTGTTTAAAACTACATTACTCTTAGATTAAACATAAGAAATTTTTTTGAAAAGCTAAGTAAACTTCAACTTTTTAAATCAGTCAACAATTTTTTTCTTTGGATAAGAAAATTAAATTTTTTTTAAAGAAACAGTTCTCACCAAGTAATTCACTTGACTATGTAAGCATAGGATTTAGGCATTAATGCGGGGCAAATTAAAGTAGATAAAACTCAGGCATCTAATTACTTGCAAATCATTACCCAAAACTCACTTTGGAGTGTGAGTTGTGTTGAGTTGAGCTCTATCTTCTGCATAATTCATGTGTCTCAGCTTTATGCTTTACTTTTTCCTATGGTTGGGGGAGAGAAGATCAAAAGAAATGCAAATGTAAATTTAAATGTAAGCTAATGGTAATTATTTTTCACTTTCTTTTTACATTTAATTAATAAATAAGTAGTTATAATTGGTTTCGATGTGAAATTACATTTTTTAAGATGCGTGTATCATTGGATGATTTTTAACCTTCATTGCTTATTCATTGAATGTCAACATGGGTCTTTTTTATGATGGTTCTAAATAAAGTTTTGTGATGGTAATAATTTTTCACAATACTTTTTTTGTTGGTTGCTCGTTGTCATTTTAAATTCCCTCTTCTTTTTTAATGCCTTTTTGAATCGTAAGACCTCTCGCTGGTATATTTTCTGGCACTCATGTGTGAATTCTGTTCGCTTTTCCTGGAACTGTTTGTGCGCGACTTCATATAAGTCGAGAATGAGGTGGAAGATGAAGTTTCATGGTTTGAGTACTTTACCATTTACCAGACCGCCCTCCATCTCACTATTGTGTAACCGAGAGAGAGGGGGAATGTTTGGCAACGAGCGTTACATCTGGTGGCGTATTTTGACACGAAAATTGTTTTCACCATCTGAGTATCCCATACGACCACAAATTGATCGGTGTAAAAATAATGACTCGATTAATTTGAAATGCAAATTAAAAAAAATGATTTAAAAAAATGATTTTAATATTAAATTTCTTTCCGCGTGGTGGCGATATAAATTGATATTTTTATAAAAATAAAATTTACAGCACGAAATTCGCATTTAAAACACGCTTGATTTAACGAGAAAAGCAGCAAAATCCTAGTTA
>JAQFZU010001241.1:0-14767 GCA_034696185.1 Henia vesuviana | reverse complement strand
CATGTCAACTTTAGTTATTATATATGTACATATAAATATGTGCAGTCTTAATGATTGAATAAAATATATATTCTTTTTAAATAACAATTTATAAGTTTCATGAATTTCAAAAAGTAATTCTCCTTATGAATTTATCCGAATTCTCCAATTCCCCAACCTCAACGTAAATTCAGTTTATAATTTACTTCTTTTTTATTTTAATGTTTACTCAATATTTAGCATGACGATCTCCCATCTTAATCCGATATTTATTTTATTTTCTCTTTTCACTCATTAGACAATGAAAAAAGCAAACAGACGATAACTTTATCGAGTTCATGTTTCAATTTGTTGATTGGTTCGGATGAGTGAATCCTCGACAAGTTGCCCAAATATTGGTGAGGGGCTCAGCTGCGATTCGTGTTTAGGGAGTTTGTCTCCGCACTCAACTCGTACCGTTCGCTATTTGATTGTTTAAGCGAATTCGAGCAACAAAACAATTTCGCATGAAATAATAAAACAATGAAACCGCTGAGATCAGCAACGAGTCAGCAGAAAAAAATGGGTTAAATAAATAAAATAAAAAAATTTCAAAAACCAAACTCGTAATACTCGAGGATGAAAATTTTACAATTGTTTGAGAAATTATGGCCACGTCAACAATAATTCGGGCGCGATGCAACGTCACGATTGATTCGAGTTGGGGATTCGTCATCGAGTGAGATTTTATTTTCATTGCTTTAGCGAACAATGTGCTTTACGTGCAACATTCACTAAAACTGACAACAATACATCTAATGCTTGCTGAATTATGGACATTCCATGCACAATGCATCAACCAACAATGCATTTAAGTGCATTTTTTTAAAGATTTTTTTTCTTTTCTTTTTTTAAACTCTAAGTTGATGCATTGCCCAATTTTCTACTGTTTTCTTCTTTAAAAATGGCCTTTTTCAACAATGTTAGCTTGATATCCCGGCTATAAATATAAGTTATGTCAAAATACTAAACAAATGTTTCTTGTATCTTGTTTAAAGATTTACATTTCCGCAAATTAAAAATTTCTTTTGATTTTTAATGAGTCAGTGACTATTGTTGAATCAATAAAAATTTAAAAAAAATTTTTTTTATTTCATTTCAACAATGTTTTTTGCCCATAAATTGAGTAATTTAAACCGGGTTCTGATTAAGCTGATGGAGAAGTTCATTTGAAGCTGCCAACTTGACAATTCATCACTTAACCCCCTTTACACAAGACACGAATATTAAAACAATGCGTAAAAAATAATTTGCATTTTCAAACTGATTTAACCGTAAATTGAATTTTTTTTTATTTGTATTTTTAATAAAAAAAAATAAATTTCCCCAGAAATAAAAATTCATAAAATATTTTTAAATTTTTTTATATTTAAAAAAAAGTTAAGTTAATACGTGGAACCAGCGACGGCGCTGACAGCGTTTTCCATCATTAGCAAAAGCGCCGTCCTAATTAACCCCTTGACAACTTAAACAAAGTAGTCCCATACGAATTGTCACGTCACACAATATTTTTTCAAACTTTCATTCGCCATCTTCCGACTTGTAAAAAAAAAAAATCATTTTCTCCAATTTCTGCGTATTCTGACCCGGTCGTAAGGGTTCCCATCCATCACATTCGGCCTTATCAGTAATAATTTTTTCAGGCCTAATCGAGAAAATGGCGGATGAAATATGAGTATAACGGCCATATTGATGTCTTTAACTTTTCTTACCCCATTTTTTATATTTCATTTTTTTTTTAACTTTTTTATTTTAAAAAAAAATTTCTAAACGTGATCGAGTGTGTTTTGCGAGTTAAAAGGGTTAATTGCTTCTACCACTGTTTGATGCATTCCATATGCAAATTTGACACACTCCTCACGCGTTATGAATAAACAAGAGTCGCTGAGAGGACGAAAAATTGCCGCCGATGAATATGCACGCAAAACAAACCCTTCCCATCCCCCCAAGCCCCTTAAAAAAATATACAATAGAGCGCCGAATTAACCCTTTGAATGACGTCAGCATTGAGAAAGGGTTAAACATAAACCAGAAGGGTTAAACAGATGAAGGAATTGAAGATGAGAGAAAAGACGGTGACGAATTTGCTAATTTAATTAGGCTTTACAATTTTAGTAATTCTAATTGAGGACGGGTGTCCCATAGGTAGACGCGTTCGGGGGTTTCTGAAGAAGTGAAGGGGGGGTGTTGTGGGAGGTTATGATTAATGGGCGGTGCGAGCAGACGCCACCGCGAGTCGTTTGCCGCAGTAAAAATGCTGGTGGTGGAAGATAAGGCATCATTAAAGACGCTGATGAATATGCATTTAATTAAGTAGATGAAATCCAAGAAGAAAATCTACGACCTCCTCATCCCTACCCCTTTCTCTTCTACTCATTTTGGTAGTCCTCATTTTTAACAGGTACGCAACAGTGGATTAAAACGGGTAAAAGCTATTGTTTACCTACTTTTTTCCCTTAATTGATTTTAGAGGTCAATTTCATTATATCGAGGTTTAATACTGTAATTGGGAAATATTAATTAACTTATAGTGAAATTATTTCGATTCGGTATAAATGAGTGTTACGTGACATTGTTTTAAATAGGGAACAACGTTAATATATATAAAAGGGGTTGAAAGCAATTGAGGTTTGGTGCTGAATTCATGTTTGTAGTCCATCTCATTAACCATATTTTTTGCACTCCCACAATGCACCATTCACTGCCTCTCGAGACCAAAGGGTCAATATTTCATTTGGCGACACCTTTAATTAAATTCAAAAGGCGGTAAAAATGCAAAAAAAAGAGAAAAGAAAAAAAGTTATCGCATGTGGAGCATTGTTTTAATACGAGTCCGTTCTCGTATTTAAACTCATTGAGCAAACCGTGCACGAAAGTGCGCGTGCGCAAAGCATAGTTAATTTCCTCGGCGCGATGTGCTGATCACGGCATAGGCGCTCTCCATCCGTCACAGATAAATCCCCTTTCGGCCGCTAGGGGCCGAGACCGACTCTGCAAACGCATCAGTCATCACGATTAATGGCCGGCAAATGTATGCATCTCAGCTTTTACAATAACCTTGTACTACCATCAATAATGCGAAATGAGCAAAAGCGCATCATTTTATGACCGTTTGCAAGTGAGTTGATATCAGTATGAATTAAAATGAATTTTGGGACAGGGAAAAATTATTTCTGATTTTTAGAAACGAAAGTTGCATAAAAACGCATGATTGGCAGTCGTTGCCCGTAAGATACGATTTTAATGATTATTTTTATTTTTATTTGATTTTTCCCCAACTTTTTATGCCATCTAGTGACACTCTTTAAAAACTCCTATCATTGCGCCGTTGCGGTTTCAGCCTATTTGTCAATTCCAGCGCTCAGTCAGCCATTTATCTTTTAAGATAAATTCTTCGAGCCATAATTTTTACGCAGTCTCGTTTTCCATTCCTAGTGATGATGTTAGCGAGCGCCTCTTCCAAGCCAAGGGGGCTATGAAAGGACACCGCGTCCACACGAGCCCCTTGTGGGGGTCCCGGAACGGGGACGAAAGCGAATCTCGGAAGCGATGCGATTCCACGAAGACCGACTTGGGAACGACAAACTCATTACTGCGAACTGCAGCACCGCACTGGTTCAATGTTAGAATGCTATAACGAGGTCGTAAAAAGATGAGAGGAAAAAGTTGCAATCATCATTGCGCATGCGTCGCTTACATTTTCCATGCACGATGTGTAGGCCACTCGACTGGCCACCTGGGGTCGCTTATGGATTTACATGCGGATAAGACGCGTGGTCAAGCGCATTCCGTCGGGGGTCATTGAAGAAACTCTTGGTTCGCCTATGGGTCTCAGTCGGCCATCTTGCTACGAATATTTAAAAGGACCCAGAAGCATAAAAGGCAGATATACGATTGAAACATACCCGCATCAATATAGATGACCGGTTTGTGGACATTGGATAAGAATTTACGACCTTTACTTTGTGGCCAATTTGCCATTTTGTCCTTACGGGTTATTACAAAGTTCGGCTTGCAATGCTAAAGTTGAATTTATTGACTTCAGTTGAAGTGCGGGTCAGAGTTAAATTTACACCGTAGCGAGAATCTTGATGCGTCGAGCAGACTATTACGCCGAACCATCACACATGTTCTTTTCGGACGACAAACGAAGGCTGCCACTTATGATGGTGTTTCAATTGACCACAATCGTATAAATTTTCAAAATAATTGTTTTTGCACCCCATTAATGAAACTCCCTTAAAACCCACATGGAATGACGCACTGTCAAGATACTTTTATTACATCTTCCTCTTTAATCCCACAAACCCTTTCAACACCCTCAACATGCCACGAGTAAACAAACAAGTGAAAATTAAAAATTCAAATTTCATTCTTTTCTCCAACATCCCTCCCCCACCCCCATCTTCAACACTTCTGACAATTTTTTATCTCACATTTCCAAGCGAGCAAACTCGAGTTTGTACGTGTGGAGAGGTTGAAATGCACTAGCGCTCGCGATGAAACCGTAACTGATTGGGCGACAAATGCGTCCGATCGTAATCGAATAAAAAAGGCAACAAAAAGCAATGGTTTTGCCCGGTCACAAGAATAAGCGACGCGACCAGGCAGTCCGTGAAATCGAGTGAAACGCGTTTCAAAAAAAAAAACAATGTATACGATGCCCCCTCACACAACACACATACACCTGAACTAACACGAGAAAATCTTCTATGCCACTGGGTTCGAGATTAATTGGCGAGCGACTCCTGTTGGCACCTGACGCGCGTCCATTAAAATACAAAACTAATAAAAGTCCAAGAAGCGTCCAATTTAATTCACCGCCAGAGGCCGCGTCTCGTCCAATTTTTTACGCAACATTCTTGCACAAATTAAATGACCTTTCGACAAACTTTTCGGTTTTCGCAAACGGTCGCCAGATGCGGCTCGAAGCGCTCATTTTATTTAGCATTCAAACAGTGGGATTGGGACGAGGCAATTAGTTCGATTGCTCGCCACGACCAGGCGCGATATCAACGTCGAGGTTGGCGCGTGAGGGATTTGCTCGTCCAAATTCGTTGCTAAATCAGAAACGTCGTCGTCGGCCGCCTCTGGAATTTTTGTCCATTTAACCAATTGCTTGGACCGCAGTCGCGCGCGTGACAAGACGCGAAATGCAACAATCCAATTATTGTCGCGGTTAAGCTCGGCCAACAATGAAAATGAGTCGTCGAGTTTAGTTGGAACGAATCGATTGTGTTTTCAAAATGCGTTTTTCTAGGTATTATTTGATTTATTTTTCGTGTATGAAAAATCAAAAGTGGCGTCGAGATTTAGGATTTGTTGCGTTTGAAATTTTCGAAATGAATGGTCGGGCGCATTAAAGATGCCAAGCAGGAAACGGTGGAAGCTTAGGGCAGACACGGTACACTGAGACTCGCCCACATACCCTTCCAACTGGCCACTCAAATCTCTGCTAATGCGCCTCGAGGGAACGGCTTAGGCGGCCATTTTAGAAGGAGAGGCCTCTAACGATGAGAAAACAAACTTGGCAAATCTAATACCCAAAGGAATGAAAAAGAGCAAAGGTTCGAAGAAATGTAAAAAGTGTGGCCACGTCAAGTCCAAACGAGGGGTTTTGTTTGGCATTCACTCAACCATTCGTCTGGATTTAAAAAAAAAATTATAAGTTACAAAATTATTAGGAATTTATTTATAAACTAATTATTCATTCGTAAATTGACCAAACCTGTTATTTATCCAATGAGCGTTGAGTTAGCAGCTTTAAAAAAAACAAAACGACTCGATCTGAATCCATAAACAATGCTAATTTACACAAATCCCAATCATTTTTCACACGAGAAAAGGGAGAAAAGAGAGTGAGCGAGTGTGTGATGGAGACGAGCGAGTGGTGGGCGGAGTGCGATCTAATGGAAGGACACCGTTTGTTCTATCTAAGTGCGGCCGGACGCCGTTCGATAGTGGACAGAAAATGGAGGGAAAAAGCAGTACCCGAGAGAGGCCAATTGATGGCCCACTGTGGGGTATCAGCCGCGACCACGAGGGAACCACAAAAAAATTTTCTGCTCAATAAAAAGTTGAAACCAACTGTTTTCTTCATAAAATAACATTTGCTTGTGCGTTTCTTTTCCCCTCACTCGGGACTTTAAACAACTATTTCAATTGTATAGGAAAAAGTCATTAGCAAAACAATCATCACCATCAATAACGATTGCACGTGCCAACAACAAATGACAAATTTAAATTGACATTCAACAGCTGCTGCACAGACAAAATACTCGCGTTAACCCTTATTGTTAACCTCGGCGCATTATTGATAGCGACCACATTTGCAACAATCACTCTCTGTCTACTAACAAATAATTAAAGTGCTCTAAGCCTAACGAACCTTCGAGGGGGGGAGGAGGAATAGTGGGTGTGACAAATCGCATTGTCCTCCAGCCCCCAAATCCATTGTTTACTTCACCAATCAACTAATTCCAACCCCGAAACCTCGTTAAGAGCAAGTTGGTACGTACGTACTAAACGAGTGATGCGAGTAGATGGGAAAAGCGTAAATGATGCGAGAAGATGACACCAGGGCGGCGTTGCGTGTTCCCGGCAACGATATTTTAGTGACATTTCCAAGAGGCAAAATCCAATTAGCATTTACGTACCATCGACTGCCATCAGAGGTCAGCACGGAACGAAAGGGTTAATGGAGTTGACCCTTCCCTTCTCTCGCCTGCGTGAAACACTAAATGAGAATGCAGGTCTCCTCCACACATTCCCCCATCAACCTAGTCATTCGCCCTCCCCTTCTCTTCCCCCTCACTCGTTCGCGAGTCTCGGAATGAAAGGAGTTGCGATGGTATCTTTTCGAGTTGGAAAACATTTACCAGTTTCGCCACCAGACCCCTCTGCAAGAGGAGGGTGTGTAAATCAAATTAGTAGAAAACAATCTCGTCGTGATGATGAGCGAGTATCATCTTGATTGCAAATGGCCGCGAGATCAATGCGCGCTCGATGAATGGCCCGCGACGAGTCCTTTGTGTACAAAGGAGTTTATGAATATATTTATGTTGCTGGTATGGATTAAGTTTCCAAGTGGTTTCAACATTAAGCTCCAATCGATTGTTATTTCCACAAAATAATTTTTTTTTCTAATTTAATACCAATACAAATCGAAACGAGGAATGCAGTGAAGCTCAAGGGGTTGCTTTTGGATTTTGTTGATCTTCAATAAATACAAATTATTCAAGTTATTGTATATTATTGGGCATGTGGAATAAAGTTATTTATTGATAAAATATTTATTTTAGTTCATGAAATTAATATAAATCGTATGTAAATAATGTCTTTATCTGAGAGTCTATTTATTTATTTATTTTTTCCAAGTTACCGGAAGCACCGATGTATTAAAGCTCGACTATAAATATTAAATTCAGTTTTTAAGTATTTTTTAATTACTAGTAAAGCACATTTTACAACTTGTTGAAAGGTAAACCTTAAATAGCTAATTAAATGTTGTATTAAACGCATTTAAATAAAATGAAAAAGTCATTTTTGCCCCAAATGATGTCACGAAGATCAAATTGCACATGACTAAACCTAATTATCTAATTTAAATACAAAAATCAATACAATTAATGTAATCAGAGAAATAAATAAACTGAAAAAAAAATTTTCAACTCACCCGTAAGATAATAATGAATTTTAATTAAAAAAAATCTAAATTAAATTTCTAGCATATTTCGATGAAACAGTTACGAAGAAAAAAAAAATAAAGAAAAAGGAAAACATAAAATTGTAAAAATTCATCTGGTTTAAGGTAGCGGAATCTGCTTCACTTAAGAGAAGGGGGTTTAAGAGGGCAAAAGTGAGTGTGGAAAGTGAGCTCCATTTTCTTTTACAGACTCCAATTACAAGATTCAATGAAGAGTAAAGGCAATTAGGCGAGTGATGCTATTGAAAGATTCAAACGCAGCTCGGGCTGGCATTAAAATTGCACCAAATCCACTCGAGAGAGAAACACGGAGCCACCTTCTAATCGCAACTAATGGCGCCCTTTTTCGAACCAATTTTCCCAGATGGCAAGACGAGGGTTATAGTACCCTAACTGTTAACTATCATCCTCCTTCCTCCCTTTTTCTTAACGTATCCTCGCCCCTCTTCCACCACCCACTCATTCAGCCGAGCGATTTACACAATGGCCATTTCATTTGAAATTCAAGGTTGGTGCGCGTGAGAATGTGAAAGTTTCTTGTAACGAGGGGATTCGCCAGGCACGCGAAAAGGCACGTGTAGTTTGATGTCGGAGCAAAGAAATGGGGGTGTGTGAGTGGGTGGAGTGGGTATTACAGGGGCGAGATTGGATTCCACTAGTGATTGGCTTTAAAAGTTTTTCTTCAACTTTTCGAATTTTCAATTCTTTTTCTCTTTCATTTTTCTAATGCGTTCTAATACATTATTAGCGCCCACTGGTGACTTAAAAAATAAGTTAAAAAAATGAAAATATTTTTTTACACAATGTGATGTGTGATCGCCAAATGCAATTTTAAACATCCAACAACGTCAGCTGAACAAAAAAAAAATCAGCAGATGGTGTGTTTTGGTCTCAGGGGCAGTTAATTAGACATGCGAGCAACTGGGTGTCTTGTAAGGGCGCCCTGACACCCGCATTGTCTTTTCATAAGGCTCGTCCATCCGCCCACGCATATCTGTCTCTCGGGGAGACCGACCTGCATCCCCATGGGACCAGCTGCCTGTCTTCTAGATTGGCATCCCCCACGAGCAACAAAACACTCGACAGTTAATCCTTACACTTCAACTCTGAATATGTGGGTATGGGAAAATTTCGAAATTAACAAGTCGCACGAGTTGCTCCGAGGGAATTGGAAAACGATTTATAAGTGTCATTTAATACTACAGCGTGATCAAATTTATTTCGATGATCCAGGGGATGGGTAAAAATGAAGAAAAAGTGGATAAGAATTGACAGTAGATAAATAAGAATTTAATAAATCAAATTATTGTGTCAATCGTAATTTTTGTCTATTAAAATCTTAAAATTGATTTTTTTTTAAACAAATAATCCAACGCGAGAAGAAACTATAAAATTTGAATTTCAATACGTGGCCATCTATCGGCTAAAACTCATAACTGAAAACTTATATTAAAGATCGTATTCATCAAAAATAATTTTTTTCTTTAAAAAAAATTCAAAGAATCTTGTAAAATCCATGCTTAATTGCAAACCCTTGTTTTAAAACTCCAGATGTTTCCCGCACCAAATTAAAAATGAAGAAAGAAAACAAACTTAATCAATAGCGAATTCATTTAATAAACAAGATAAACAAATTACAGCCAAACCCATTGGAAAAAGTAAACATCAACTTATCATTAAAAATTTTCCTCGCCACACACACACAAACCATCAAAAATAATAGAAAATTACAAATTCAAAAAGCAACAATAATAATTCCATGCTATCGTATCATTACTATTATTATTTACGCAATCCAATTTCCCTCGCCCCTTAATATCAATACGCAACACACTCACATCATTGCTATTTCCATATAACCCACACGCCATTACCCACTTTTTCCAATGTGAGCAAATGGTGGCGTCTGTTTCCCACCCCGTACACACTCACCAGGCCTAATTAGCTCCCCGTATGAATGGAGGGTGGCAGCCAGGGGCCACCCCCGCCACCCCCATCTCTCTAATTAGCTTCTCCAGATGCTAAGCCTTCATTAGCTTCTAATAAATTAATGGAAACAATCCAGCCGACTCAAGCATCAAACGCAACCTCTCTGCAACGAAACGACCATGACCAACACACAGCGATCACCGTGGTAACGGCCACCTGCGTCCCCAACTTTTAGTCCCCTCCCCCACCCCCGTGACTCGACCGAAACGACTCTAGAGGCTAAGCGAAGGTACAAAGTGGGATCAAGTGGCGTTTGTTGTAACGGGGGTCTGATGTTGGATGAGATTAAATTGGTTTCGGAGCTAATTTGGAGTCCGGTAAACAGAGAACAAACTCCCACGCATCAACACACTCGCGTCCCCGGAGACTGCGGAATGACCACGTGTGTACGTAAAATGAATAACGAACGTTATAAAATTAAGGGAGAAAAACAAAAAGTGGGGGTTTTACTGTGCGAAACGAAGAGCGATGCACTTTATTTGAGTGGGGTGAGGGGAAGTGGAATGGGGAGGGGTTAGTGGATGGATGGGTGTGGGTTCTAATGGGCGAGTGGTTTTCGATCAAGAGGTGTGATTCCCCGTGTTTTGAATTATTCACGCGGTTCTGTAGCGCTCCTCTGGGGTCCGGTTTTTATTGTGGCCACTTATATCTTTCTCGTTCTACTGATGGTAGCACAAATGCAGGTGATTATTGGCTTTTGTGGTCAACAATGCTGCAAATGTACAATCAATCCCTTTCTCAGCATTGTTGATTTTGTATATTTTAAATTTAAATTGCACTTTTAAAGTTACACATTTCCTTTTTAAAATTTTTTTTCGTGTTTGTTAAATTGAAATTACAAGTTGCTGCCCCTGAACTTCACCGTGACGCCCAATTACACATACAGGAATTTCGCATGGACTCCCGTCCTCCAAATGACCCCCCGCAAACTTAAAAAAAATATTCAATGCAACTTTTAATATGAAATTAAAACCAAATTAAAAATCTAAAAAAATTTTGAGATTAAAAAAATTTTTTTCTCCTGCCATGAGACCCGAAGCCATCAGCACACTAATTAAAAATAGCAATTTTTATATTCCAATTAAAGCATTTATTACAACTGCACTAATTGTACTCGTTGTAACCGTTACCTCATAACTCACATAAAATCCCCTTAAACCCCATTACAAAAAAAAACCATCCTTTAAAACATTCAACAATACCATCCCCTTTCCCCCAAATCCCACCGTCTTTACACCCTCGACTCATCATTCGCGAGATACACGAATACCTACACTGGCTTAACCGCGTTAGATCGTCCAACTTAAGGCCATAATTCAAGTCCCGTTAAAGCAAAGTTGAAAAATTGATAAATTCACCGCGAGGGTAAACCTGCGGCGCAGTTGGGCGGTAAAATTGGACATTAACGTGTCATTTAGTTGGGCAAAATATGACACCCACAACACACCGATAGGCGAACCGAAACCCGCCGATGCCGCGTGCAAAACCCGAACCCGTCACTCAACTTAATTACAGGACCTTTGGGGCAAGTAAAATTGCGGGGCAAAAAGCAACTTATAGCTCTTGTAATAAAATAGCGAGTGAGTTTGTAGTCGTGGCAACCGAGTCCGAGATACACGAGGTCTGTGTGAAGAGAGAATTTGTGTTGGGTGTGAAATGAGCGATAGGCTTTAGTTGTAGTGAATAATGATAGGCAATTCACTTGAATTTGTGAGTTTCGTTTCTGGATTTTTATTTATTTTAATTCAAACAATATGCCCAATGTTTAATAACATCTGTTTGTCAATAACAACAAAATTGCAAAAATTTAATTTAATTTTTCAATTTTTATATTTAATTTTAGAGTTGATTTAAAATTCAATTATAATTAATATTTTTAAAAAAAATATTTTTTTAAATTGTTAACCCAACCCAGAAAAAGGGCATTTGGTCGTTTACATAGTTGGGTTTGACCTTTGACCCAGTGGCCATTAGCGAGGGCCTCGAGCATTGGAAGCAGGTAAGGCTAATCCCTGCCAATAAATTCAGCATCTTTCCCGTGGGGCAATCCGCGCCAGCGATTCTTGGTCCAGTGTGGATCTTTCTCGAGCCAACAAGGGCCTTCCATTAGAAGAAAGGCAAAGAGGATTGCAACCCACCCCCGACTGCTCAAGCTGCTAACAAGCAACACCAACGTCCATCCCATACCACCTTCTACTCGGATAAAGAATTGCTTACACCTAAAGTCCAAATGTGACTCACTATTTGCCAAATTCGCACTTTGCAAATGTTCTCAGATAAGTAAATTCCTTTTTTTTTCAATTTCATGATTTATTAAGATAAAAGTAATTTTTAATTTTTAATATTATATTTCTTTCGATATTTTTCTGTGTTTAAATTGTGGCTGACATTTTGTTTTTGACCACGTGGTTGCTGTTATGCGATATTGATCGACTGAGTAAATGTATTGTTATTATTTTTGTTGAGTTTTAAATAGGTTTATCGGTTTTAATTAAGTTAAATAAGTTCAAATCGAGCCTACCTGTGTCAGGACCGAAGAAGTGTGCCAAAAGAATAAAGGGAACTCGCCAAATGCAGTTTCGATGTGTAAATGGGGGTCCATCTAGTGACGAAAAAGGAAAATCAATCGAAATAATATTCACTTTTCTATTATTTTATTTACATATTTAAGTGGATTTTTAATTCACGATATTGGTAATTTCGTGTTTAATTCCGGTCCATCAATGTCTGAAATTAAAATTAAAAAATTAATTTTTAGTTTTTTTATTAAAGAAATGTTAAATTTTGACCTGTTTTTAAACGAAACCTAAACCACGAAGCCAAAGAAGAGATTTCATTATTACGATATGAAAAGCTTCTATAAAGTAAGTCAATTATGAGAATAAAAATCAATTTTCAATTTTTCTTGATTCTAAAAGTAAACGTCTAAAATGTAAATAGAATAAATTATTTAAAAAAAAATCAGTTTGCCTTAAACTTATTCACGTGTCTTTGAATTTCCTCTTCATTAATGAATGAAGTTTACTCGTTCGCATTGGTTCGTCTAATTAACATTCTTAGTACGAGTTAAACATTAATTTAACTTTGGTTTCAAAATTTCTTTTTCGCTTTAAAACAACAGTCGTTTTGTCTTGTGTCGAGCAGCAAAAATAATCCCTAAAAAAAAAAAAAAATTTGCATAAATTATCGAAACTTAACAACAAATTCCTAAAATACTCACATTTTTCAGCCCTTAACTTCGTCTTTTACTACCCTAAAAAAAATATAGAAAAAAATAAAATATTAAAATTAATCAATTAAAAAATTTTTATTTAAATAATTCTAATAGTAAATGAGGATTTATAGCGACATTAAATGAATTGAAAGATATCAAAGATGGAAAAAAAACTGACAAAGTTTTGTCTAATTGGTTTGAAGCCTGCTTTAATCAACGTCTCATCTGCTCGAAAAGCCATTTTTTTCCCCGGTAGTGTCAATTTTTGGCGTATAACGGCGTCGTGAAATAATTGGCTGCCTCATTAGGAACCAGTCGGTGGGCAAAAGGTAAGTTGGACATTATTTATGCGTCTCAATTAGGCCTAATTGGCATATGTAGATGTCAGGCTTTGGGACGTAGGGAGCCAAGATGGGAATTAATTCGCGCCAATTTCGCTCGCATTAATTGGACACATGCTTGACGCGTTCTCGAGTAAACACGTCTCTTCTTGCTAATTAACCCGACCGGCTAATCGCTAGAGAAAAGCAACAAGGGGCCTCTCCAACAACAATACGAATTAAAAATAGAAAAAAAAATTAAAACGTAACAAAAAGTGCGAGAAAAGTAAACGAACAAACTCGAAATTTAATCCTTTCGCTATTCGTTTAAACGAGGTTTTGGGGTCTAAAACCTAATTTCATTAGAAATTTTTTTTTTAAAAAAAGTGAAAAATTTATATTTTAATACTTTATTTAATATTCTTTACGCTAATGGAAATTCCTATTAAAGTAAATTTTCTTAAACTTGTTAAAAATTGAAAAGAAAAATTCAAAAATCGAAATAAAAATTTAAAAATAAGAAACAAATTTCTTTTTTGGAATGATTAGACAGCTGTCTAACTCAACCTGAAATTACGTGAAATATAAATAAATAAAAAGAATTTTCTCTAATCACCGTATATAATGTCATTTAACGCTACATTGATTTTCATATGTAATAAGCAAAAAATGAAAAAAAAAAGTTAGGAAATTAATAATTACCCATAATTCGCTTTAAGTATTTTTTTTTCTTTTTCAAATTAAATTTTCAAAGCTGGCAGTTTTTAAAACTCCGATCGGTTATTTGTGAATTTCGTAGGTATAAAATTAAATCATTAGACGAAGCCGTATGGATATAATGAAAACGAGTATCTCATGATTTCGCTTCGGCTAATTATCGGCGATAAGACAATGGGTTGAACGCGACAACTTTGGACCGCCATCTGGCGGCGCTCACACTAATTAATCGACAAACCTCATCAGCAACGAGATGCAGTATCGACCGAAAATACAAAATGACACTATTATTTGATTTTCTAATGTCCACATCATTATCCTCATTGTTCAATTTCCAACCGCTCAACCACTGCGACTACTTTAAAATTGCCGCACTATGAATAACAATGAGTATCATAAGTACTGACAATAATTGTCGAAATTTCATAGTAACGCTTGAGATTAGATCAAGAGTTATATTCATAAAACCTTGCTTAAAATTTATCTTAAGTAACAATCGGTGTTGTCATGGATACCGATATAGTGTCGATGTAACACAAATAAATATTATTTGGAATTCTAGTTTCAAGAAATGAAAGTATACTTATTACACGTGTTCTTGCAATCTAAAGCGCTTAGCAACAGTTGCTAATAAATGCTTATAAATTTAGTTCCAAAAATATCTCTGGGAAATCATATTCTTTTTAGATCAGATAAACTTACACAAAGTCTCATAACAAAATATTTACTTATTTTCAACACTTCATAGAATTTAGCTTGAAATAATAAAATACTGCTTTGTTTATCAGACCATAAGACCCATCT
>JAQFZU010001240.1:0-14770 GCA_034696185.1 Henia vesuviana | reverse complement strand
AGATGTTTGCGACGCCAGGGTCGCAAAGTTATCGTGACCCCGATTCAATATAAATATTAAATCGAGATCACGACAAAGTGACACCCTGTTGAAAATTAACTTTTTATTTTATGACATTTAAAAACATTATTATTTGAGGTCTGTGAAAAATCATTGCCAAAAAAAGTAAAATAGGTTTTGTTTCAATTGATATGATAAGCAAGTCTTTACGATGACAATTTCCAGTCTAACATTTTTCGTGGTTTTGACTAGAATGCAACTTTTTATTATTTTTCTCTAATTTGTTTTGTTTTTAGTAAAAAATTAAAAATTTCATGAAAAAGAGTATAATTCAATTCATAATCACATAATTTTTATTTAAGTATTGATCCAATGTTTTTTTTTTAAAAAAAAATGCCAAATTTTTTTTTTGTTTTGGTCGCAGTCACTCCTTAAAGTGAAAGTCACCACAGTTTACAGTATATGTATAGTGACTCATGCCTGCCAGACACATTAAATTTTTGAATTTAATTAATTCTATGCTAGGCATGATTAATTGCATTTATCCTATCTTATTGCATTTATCCTATCCTATTAATTGCATTTATCCTATTAATTGCATTAATCCTATGCTAGGCATGATTAATTGCATTTATGCAGAATAACCAAATTTAAATCTTTATGTTCCAGTTTTTTTTCTTTAAATCTCACAGACAGCATGTTACTTACATATTCCAGCCACAGATTTCATTGATCCTCAGATACTAGGCTGCAAAATTAAAATGTGAAAGTAAAAGTACATGGTTTATAGCACATGCTTTTTATCAAAAATTACTATTATGATGAATTTAATAATAAACACTTCTAAACCTTCAAAAATTTATTCAAGTGTCAATGCAATAGGTTTTCATTGCAATAAGATGCTGTAAGAATGAGTATACACAACACATTAAAAATTACAGAAACCTGGAATTTGATTGGACAATTACTAAAAATTGCATAAGTCTGGAATTTAATTTAGTAATAAATAAAAATTGCTGCATTATGGCAATTGATTTGACAATTAGTGAAAATTGCATCAGTTTGGAATCTAAAAATTGCTGCAATGTGGCAATTGATTTGGCAATTAGAGAAAATTGCATCAGTCTGGCATTCAATTCGATTTATTATAAAAATTAGCAATTTAGAGATGTATATATAAACCATCCAAAACAATTGGCATTAAATAGCTTTTAGAAACTCTTACAAGCCATTCAAAATTGTATGTACACAGGTAAAAAATTTACTCTTGACTTTTAAGTTAGAATCTAAATGCACTTACCATTTTGTATTCAATTTTTATTAGCAAAAATTTGTATTCATTTATATTGTATTCACTTTCTAATGTACAGATTTTTATTTTAGATTTAGAATATACATTAAATAATATATTTTGAACACTTTGACTGAGGGAATATTGATTGATCAAGATGAATGTAAGTTTAGTGATTTTAAAATAAATTGACAATAAATCACTATAAATACTTTCTTTTAGTCACCACAAGAAAACCTTTATAAGCATGGACTTAAAATAGGAATGGTGATAATGATGTATTTGTTTCTAGACTGCATAACCATGAACGATGCCAAGCTCGATTGCTTCTGGGATGGAACAGCTCCATGGTGTCGTGGGCAATGTAGTGGTGGAATGACAACCTGCAAAACTAATACAATTGGTGACAGTACTCATTTTTGCCTGATAGGTCAAAAAAAACAGTGTTGTCCTGGTGCATGTTCAGCTTGGCGAGGAAAATAACTATTTCATTGTTTTTGAAAATATACTCAAGTAAAAAATAAACATAATTCATGCAAAATAGTTTTAACTCTGTTTCTTTTAATCTTCCATAGAGTGACTCTTGCCTGCCATCAGGCACATTATATTTTTGAATTCAATTAATTCTATATGCTAGGCATAATTAATTGCATTTATGCAGAATAACCAAATTCAAATCTGTGTGTTCCAGTTTCTCTTCTTTAAATCTCACAGACAGCATCCATGTACTTACACATTCCAGGCACAGATTTCCATGATTCTCAGCCTCTAAACTGCCAATTTAAGATATGCGTAACAAAGACAATTACATATCTGTTGTGTACTAACAGTAACAACAAAGTAGTTAAGGGCATTAACGCATTTTCTGTGTTTGAGTAATGGCGCGCGTTTTTTATCACTTTGTGATGGTAGAAATTTTCTCAACTTCAGTTTTTAGTGAAACCCCGTTTAAAATCCCCATTCGCGTAATAATCTGACTTCGTTCGTATTTTCTATTTAACATGACAACTTGGTTTTTATTACAACCGCTCAGAATACAATTAAACAATTAATAATAAGTTAACAATTTAAAACTACTTCCCCGTTAAACAATGACTAAGGATAACAATTTCTAAATTAGGTTTTTTTTACCACCACTGTGTGTAGACATACACAATCATAATTCCACTTAATCTAATTTTTAGCATAACCAAACAAACAAAACCTTAATAATTAATCTATAGCTAAGTTAACACTAAACAAGAAACCCAAAAGAAACACTTTGAACTTATCAAAACTGCGTGCGCATTCTCTTTAATTGGTCGTGTCCATTTTTGGCTTTCGTAGCTTGGGTTGGAAAGTACACATTCTTATAACACGAGTGTGATTATAAAATGTCTGATTTTTTTAGATTTTTGTCGAATCTATTTACTTCTACAAAACCTGGCTAAAATCGTCCCCCTGTTTAGAATATATCCTTGAAATAACTGAAGTCAGTTATATCAGCTAATTTTGAAATCGGCTAACACTGTGAAACAAAAAGAAAGCAAGACTCTGCAAGATATCTCTGGACTGCATTCAAATTCTCATTAAAACCAACTTAGTTTGGGCAAAACACGGGCAGCCAAGCAAAACACGTGCTGCTAAATCACTGAATGTACATGGGACGTTCCAACAAAATGAGTGGGGAAACAGGCCCACAGCAAAACACAAGCCGCCTCATTTTGTAATCCCTACATCGGATCACCTGGCTTTTGAGGCTCAAGGCCGGCCTACAGCAAGCAGGGCACTTAAAACCGGTACTATACTGCATCAGGTTGTGGGATCAGATCATACTTTCAGCATAGCTTCCCCAGGTTGTTAGCCCTTCGAAGCTATACTCAACAAAGTGATTTCTAAGCAAATCTACTTCATCGCTTCGTTTGAGAACTATTTTGCAATCAGGCAAATCATAACAAGCAAAATCTATTTTTTCTCTGTCTGCGCAGACTTAAACAACCTACTTAATCCTCCTAATCCCCGGGGGGTTGCAACTATCCAATCTCAGGGCTCTAAACACCTAAGCTTTGCCCAGTCATCCAATCGGATGCGGGGACAAAGTTCAGCGTTCCTGCGCCATCTACTGGGCGCATTTGGCAACAACAACATGTGCTTTGCGTCTTTAATCTTTAGGGTTAAAGCTAACTTTACTTTAATTAAAGTAAACACGTGGGACATAAACTTTCAGAAACAATAAACCATTTTAATGACAGATCAAATCTCTCATCTGAGCGATTTCATACATGCCCATATTGTTTTCTTACGACTGGTGCCACTTCCGGTCAGCCATTTTGCTACAGTTATTCGGTTGACTTTTACAACCGTTACAAAGTGAAAATCATCCCAGTTTATGGTACGTGTATAGTGATTCATGCCTGCCAGACACATTAAATTTTTGAATTTAATTAATCCTATGCTAGGCATGATTAATTGCATTTATGCAGAATAACCAAATTTAAATCTTTATGTTCCAGTTTTTTTTCTTTAAATCTCACAGACAGCATGTTACTTACATATTCCAGCCACAGATTTCATTGATCCTCAGATACTAGGCTGAAAAATTAAAATGTGAAAGTAAAAGTACATGGTTTATAGCGCATGCTTTTTATCAAAAATGACTATTATGATGAAATTAATAATAAACACTTCTAAACCTTCAAAAATTTATTCAAGTGTCAATGTAATAGGTTTTCATTGCAATAAGATGCTGTAAGAATGAGTATACACAACACATATTAAAAATTAAAAATTACAGAAACCTGGAATTTGATTGGACAATTACTGAAAATTGCATAAGTCTGGAATTTAATTTAATAATAAATAAAAATTGCTGCAATATGGCAATTGAATTGACAATTAGTGAAAATTGCATCAGTCTGGAATCTAAAAATAGCTGCAATATGGCAATTGGTTTGACAATTAGTGAAAATTGCATCAGTCTGGCATTCAATTAGATGTATTATAAAAATTAGCAATTTAAAGATGTATATATAAACCATCCAAACAGTTGGCATTAAATAGCTTTTAGAAACTCTTACAAGCCATTCAAAATTGTATGTTTACAGGTAAAAAATTTACTATTGACTTTTAAGTTAGAATCTAAATGCACTTTCCCTTATGTATTCAATTTTTATTAGCAAAAATTTCTATTTATTTATATTGTATTCACTTTCTAATGTACAGATTTTTATTTTAGATTTAGAATATACATTAAATAATATATTTTGAACACTTTGATTGAGGGAATATTGATTGATCAAGATGAATGTAAGTTTAGTGATTTTAAAATAAATTGATAATAAATCACTATAAATACTTTCTTTTAGTCACCACAAGAAAACCTTTATAAGCATGGACTTACAATAGCAATGGTGATAATGGCATTTTTGCTACTAAACTGCATAACCATGAATGATGCCAAGCTCGTGTGCTTTTGGGATGGAACAGCTCCATGGTGTGATGGGGGTTGTCACGGTGGCATGAAAACCTGCAGAACTAGTGGAATTGGTGACGGTTTGCAACTATGCGTAGTAGGTCTAAAAAAACTGTGTTGTCCTTATCAATGTCCACCTTGGCCAGGAAAATAAATATTTCACTGTTTTTGAAAATATACTCAAGTAAAAAATAAACATAATTTATGCAAAATAGTTTTAACTCTGTTTCTTATAATTTGCCATAAAGTGACTCATGCCTGCCATCAGGCACATTACATTTTTTAATTTAATTAATCTTATATGCTAGGCATGATTAATTGCATTTATGCAGAATAACCAAATTCAAATTTTAGTGTTTGGATAAAATAAATACGAATATTAAGGTTGAAAATAAGTAAAAGTTTATCATTTAAAAGTACATACAATAGCGCGACACTACGCCCTCATGGCCAGAGAGTAACCTTCGATCTGCCCTTGACAGGTAAGACCGACGTGTACATTAAGGATGACGTGTGTCACGCCCCACAACTAATTAACATAAACAATAAAGACAATGCTACCACTACACTACCCCCAAAAGAGATTAAACAACATAGTCTCTGAATCCGGCGGGAGGGGCACGTCTATGGGTTGGACGATTATTGGTTGTTCTTTTCTCCACCTGCTCCGTTAATTGGTCATCCTCCAGGTTTTCTTCATCTTCAAGATCAGAGTCAGAGGAATCCCTTTCATCATCCTTCTTTCTTTTAGCCATCTTCTATTTTTTTACCATGGCTATAGTACGAAATAATGTGTTGCCGCCCCTATCCTGGAGCTTTAGTCTACCCATACGATTTTCCAAAACTGAATAAATATCCGTCTCAAATGTAGGTAAGAATTTGTTGCTGCCATGGATTTTTTTAATTAAAACTTTATCCCCCACTTCAATTTTGCAAATACGTGCTTTTCTAGTAATGTTGGCGTATTGCATATAATTTTCTTGCTTGGCATTGACTCGTTCGATTAAGGTGTTTCGTACCGGATTATCCACGCTCTGAATTATAGGTATTTTGGTTTTCAATTCTCTACCAAACATAAGGAATGCTGGAGATTTCTCAGTAGTGCACTGCGGAGTGGAACGATAGGCGCTAAGGAATTGCAACACTGCTTGTTGAACATTTCTTCCTTCCAAAGTAACTGCGCGAATAGCCTTCAAAATAACTCTGTTCAGCCTCTCAACCAGGCCGTTACTCTGAGACCAATATAGAGTGGCAAATTTCAAGCGAATGCCATTTTGATTAGCATAATCCCTAAAAACTTTTGAGCAGAACTGAGGACCGTTGTCGCAAGTAATATCCTCTGGGAGCCCACGATCCACAAATTTGGCTTCTAACCAACTTGTGATGGTTTCAGCGGTTATGGTTTTCGCCACTTTAATTTCGGGCCATTTTGAAAAATAGTCTACCATGACTATTAGTGAGTCACCAGTGGGCATCGGTCCACAGGCAAAGTGTCCTTGGAGTGGCCGCCTTCATGATGGCATTAACGTATTGATCCGTGAGACATTGAATATGCGATGACGAGCAGTCCTCGAGGACCAACAGTCTCGAAAACGGGTCAGCGATGTTTGTGCGTCCCACTTGGTATTTGATGGAAAATTTGTATTCCTGCAAACGCAGAAGCCATCTCTCGATCCTGGCAGAAGCTCTAGAATTCGTCGAATAGATGACTTTAAGGGGCTTATGGTCCGTGATGATGGTAAACTGTCGACCAATTAAGTACAAGTAAAATTTTTCGCACGCCCATATAACTGCATATGCTTCTTTTTTGGTTTGGGAATATCTACGTTCCATTTGACTCAAAGCTTTACTCGCAAATGCCACCGGTTGTAAAACACCATCCCCACCGTCCTGCATAAAAACCGCTCCCACTCCAAATGGACCTGCGTCCACCACGAGATTCGTATCAGCGTTCAAGCGAAAATGGTTAAGACTGATCCTCTTGGTGACGATGTCCTTTAACTGCTAGAATACTCGATGATGGCATGTCATCCACTGTCACGGATTTCCTTTTCACGTTAAAATACGCAGAGATTCTGATATAGAAGCCAAGTTTGGAATAAATCTAGAGCATGCATTAATCAAACCCAAAAAACCTTTAAGTTCCAATACATTTTCTGGCAGTCGCATCTCCTCTAATTTCTTGACTCATTCATCACCAAGCATGACACCCTTTGTGGATACCATGTGTCCCAAGAGTTGTAAGCGAGTAACCCCAAATTTGCACTTTTTCCGATTGAGAGTGAGGCCATTGTCTCTCAAAACACGCAATGCACATTCTAAATTGTGATCATGATCAGTTGTTGATTTTCCGATCACGCCAACATTGTCCATGTAGTTTTTAACTCCAGGACATCCCTGCAGAATGCGCTGAATAATGCTTTGAAAAATCTCCGCCGCCACAGAAATTCCATAAACCAAATGAGTAAAACGATAAGTCCCTGACTCTGTGGCAAACGCAACTAAATTGCGGCAGGTGTCCTCCAATTCTATCTGCTGGTAGGCCTCATTAAAGTCCAATTCAGAAGCAACCGCGAATTTTGCCATCTTGTTGATCATATCGTCAACCAATGGCATTAAGCATTTCTGCTCCTTGATGACTCCATTGAGGTGCATGGCTGCCAGGCACAGTCTCATCGAACCATCCTTCTTTATAACTAGTCTCAACAGGTTCAGTACCAAATTGGGGTCAGCAGGATCCGGAACGTCCTCAACGACACCTAAGGCCTTCAATCTGGAAATCTCATTTTCAACCGCCCGGCGAGTATGATGCGGAAACCTTCGTGCTCTTTGTCGTGGAATCGTGGCACTGTCTCTCAGCTCAATACAGGCTTTAATATTCTTTAGATGGCCAAGACCCTGAAAAAGACAAGAGAATCGATTAATAATGTTATTCATATCGAATGCACGTCATGCGGAAAAACAATAATTCCGAGTTTTTCCGATGTGCTTCCACCTAGCAGAGGGGGGTAATTGCCTTCAGTAACAACAAAAACAGTTCGCAGATATTTATCCAAGTATTTCACCATAAATTCACATTGTCCAATCAATTTAAGGGGTCTACTCTGCCCATAAACGAAAACTTTGGCACAAGGTTCTGATAAAACGTCTTTAATCTTCTTGATGCGTTTCCAGATATCAAAGGACAAAACATTAACCGTAGCTCCGGTGTCTATGTACATCTGGATTGGGCTGTCATTGATCTCAACAAGCATCCTCCTTCGTTTGGTCCCGTCATTAATCGTGAAGATTGAATCATCGGACGTTCCCTCGCTTTCGATGTCACGGACAAAGTGTACCTTGGATGAAGGTGGTTGTTTTTTCTTTTCTTCAATTTCCTTAGTTGCAGTATTTGTGCAACATCTGGCGTAATGACCTGAAGTGCCACAATTATAGCATTTCACACTCAAAGAAACACGGCAGGTATTTTTCCATGGCCAAAACATCCACATCTTGAGCATCCTGGCCTCCGTTGTGATGTCTCACCGCCGTATTTAGGCCCCTCATTTTTCTCACTATTAGAGTCATGCAATCGTCACTTCCACGGTCTATCACGGTTGACAAAATGGACCTCATCGCTATTTGCTGCTTCTTTGTGTTCCTGGCCCTCGATCTCACGGGCCTGTCTCTCTGAAATCTCAGAAGCTCTGGCGATTTTGAGCAATTTATCCAGATCCAAGCCCTCGCTTCGTAATAGGCGTCTTCGCAATTTATTGCTTTTGCATCTCTCGATAAACTGATCTCAAATATGTGAATCAATATTGCCCTGAAATTCACAATATCTTATCAGGGTTCGCAATCGTGTCACAAAGGCATCACAAGTCTCATCCGTTAATTGACTGGCTGCGTGGAAAACATGTCTCTCAAATGCTGAGTTCCGCTTTGGTTCAAAATTTAAATCCAACTTACTCAAAGCGTCCTTGTATGTTGTATCTTGGTCAATTTTGAGGGTTTCACACAGTTCTTGAAATTCAGTTCCAGTAATGTGTAATAAAAGTGCAGTTCTTCTTTTCTCCAAACAATCAACTGCACAGGCATAATAGTTAAAAGATTTTTTATATCTAACCCATCGTTCGCCAGTCCCATGTCTCTCGAAATCAAAATCTCCCAACGCTGGGATGAGGTTTGACATCCTCGTCGCCAATGTAGTGTTTGGATAAAATAAATACGAATATTAAGATTGAAAATAAGTAAACGTTTATCATTTAAAAGTACATACGATAGCGCGACACTACACCCTCATGGCCAGAGAGTAACCTTCGATCTGCCCTCGACAGGTAAGACCGACGTGTACATTAAGGATAACGTGTGTCACGCCCCACAACTAATTAACATAAACAATAAAGACAACTCCACCACTACACAAATCTGTGTGTTCCAGTTTCTCTTCTTTAAATCTCACAGATAGCATCCATGTACTTACACATTCCAGGCACAGATTTCCATGATCCACAGCCTCTAAACTGCCAATTTAAGATATGTGTAACAAAGACAATGACAGATCTGTTGTGTATTAACAGTAACAACAAAGTAGTTAAGGGCATTAAAGCATTTTCTGTGTTTGAGTAATGGCGCGCGTTTTGTATCACTTGGTTGCTACAATAAAGAAATCCAGTTGACTCCGAAATTTGTACGTGTAGATTGCCTCTTTCACTTCTCTCTCCTTTCTCGTGATAAGGCCTAATGTGAGCCTAAATATCAAATGGCCTTGTATTGGCCATGAATCAAATGGACCATTGGTTCTTTCATTGTCTTTTACAGCTTTGTCTGAGGTCCGGTCAAGGATTCAGAAAGATCACAACACAAGTAGATCACAAAACAAATCTGATAGTGTATGTTCTTAAATTATCAACCAAAGTTGGTAGCAGGAGCTGATTTGTGGACTTAACACAAACCCCAGATTGGACCAATGTGATTCTGCAGATGTTCCTATGACATTATATTTTAAAATCCATCCCACATATTTACTTCCAACTAACAATCGGTTTAAAGGTATAACCTTTAAATTGTTTCACCTTGTAATAATACAATTTACACAATAAAGAGAATTCTATCGAATAAAATAAGTTGAGTTGATATTAGTAAAAAATGCATTAAATTACGCATTGTACAGTTATGTATACCTAATAAAATATTTAGCTTAAGAGAAGTTTTATAGGGGAATTTATTACATTGTATACCTTCATAAAATAAATAGAATATCTTTTCTTCTATTCAAAATTTTTAACAAAAGCTTTACTAAAATATGGCATCAATAGCTTTTGTGAACACATGAAATAAACAAATAATCATGCAGTAATAAAAATATTTGAAAGAATATTTTAGACAATAGTCGAATCAATTGCATATATGTGCTTCTTTGGTTATTTATTGTGACATATGAAAAGAAAAGACAAACCCTCAATCCCAAACAACAGACACACACTGGAAACAAGAAATTGAAAAGATTTGAAAAGAATTTGAAAAGAATTTGAAAAGATTTGAAATTTAGTTTTATTCCAGCTATGAACCAATACAGAGGAAAAAATGTGTTGAGAATGCAATTGAAGAATGTGCATTTACATGCAATTGGCGAAAATAATTATAGGCGAAGTAAGTATAAAATCTTTTTTTTAAATTTAAATTAAAGTTAATTTTGTTTATTATAAGAAAAGAGAATTTACACGATCCAGAGATCGCCGAATCAAAATTTATATTTCGTAACTAAAAATTTAATGGCAACGATGAATTTCAATAAAAGTTGCGTCTATTATTTCTTTTGGCTTTTGATAATCGGGTCGAGTTTTCTCGTTTGTTCGTACCAAACATTCGACAGACTTCAATTGTTCTTATCCGAGCCCGTTGCTTCGAAAATAAGTTTCGTCCGTAATTTCACGGTGCTTTTTCCAACCATTACCATATGTCCATATCAAAACCTTTACGCTCCAGTATTTATAATTGCTATGGAATTAGCGAAAAGTCAAAATATAAAATATAATATTTCGCAATTTTGCGAAAACTACGTTAGTTACGTTAGCATAATCTTTAACGTTTCAGCTATGTGGGATATGATGTCGTTAGAAAAAACTTTGGCATCCGCCGCGCCATTTTCGGTAAATAAAAAAATAAATATTTTTAAACTTTGAATTAATAAATATATTAGAGATCTCTTTTTGTTGGACATCAAACTGCACAGCTTAATATTTATAATTACGTTAACTCATGGTGTGGTAAATGTTACTCTTATAATTTAAGTAAGTAATTTAAAAAATGCAATTTACTTAATATTAAAAGATTTTTTTTTTAAAGAAAATCCAGTTCAGTTTCGCGGTGACGATTTCGCACTTTTATTTACATTTTATGATTGGTATCATGATTTTTGCAAAAATGCCAAAAACAATTTATACGTAGCTATTGTAAATTAAATATTTTATTTATAAATCTTTTCTAAACTTAATCATTTATTATAGTTTATGATCCACAACGAAAATGATTATGTCGAATACAAAATATTAACACGATCCAAGCAACTAAAATTTAAAAGTAACATGCAATATGGTTTGTCGGCCACTCAAGTAAGAAATAAATTTCCAATTAATGATTTAATTAACATATTTATCTCAGTTTAAATTAATAAATCGTACAAAATCACCCTGTCACTCGACTGAAGAAGTAAGTTTGTGCGAAATGAAGTGCTTGGATATAGTTTTAAAAGAACATTTAAAATGCAAGTGAGTATAGTTTACTATTTGCTGTACAAGGAACTAATATTATTGCCAGATTGCCATATATGAGGTTCCTGGATCTTCCACTTTGTGCGAACCATATTGAATCTTCTTACGCCATATCGATTTTTACAAATTTGGCAGTCGAATTTGATTACAAAAACTGCTCTTGTCCGGCCATTTGCGAGGAAATCGTTTACAACGAACATTTGCATTACATTGAAGCAGCTGTTCCTATTACTATGTTTAGCTATTTTTTTGCCGATAATATCATAGAAGTAGTTGAAGAATATTATTCTTATACTGTAATACCATTTTTGTGCGATGTTGGGGGTAATGTTGGGCTGTTTTTAGGGCTTAATATCCCAATTGTGTTTGATATAATCAACTTTGTTGTTAATTTACTGTCAAAAAAGCTAAGAGATTATTATTATAATTAGTAAGTGGTCTCTTCTTAATAATTGACATTATGTGTTTGTGTATTTGGCAGAATATGAATAGAATTATATAATCTCTAAGTATTTTCAGAGGATTGCATAAAATATTGTAGTTGACTGTTAATCAATTTCACCCAAAAATTGTAGTTTCTTTTATTAAAAAAACCTTTTTCACAATTACTAGATTTCTGGATTTTAAAAGATGTAAATAAAAAAATGCAAATTTAAAAAATAAATGGAAACTATAAATGAAAAAAAAAAATCGATGTACGTATAACTACATTCGTGTATCCAAAATGACGTCATTTCTTATTTGATGTAACAAGCACAAAAATGCAGAAGCGTTTCAGGGCAGACGGATTCCCTGTGCTTATCTGGACTTGCAGCTCGGTACAGCAACCAGGCAATGTTAGTCGATAACTAAAACGCCTTACAATGCCTAAGTTAGTTTAACCGGGGGGGGGGGGGGGGGGGGGGGGGGGGGGGGGGGGGGGGGGGGGGGGGGGGGGGCGTAGCCCCCCCCCGGACCCCCCCTCCCCTTACTTAGATTTATTAAAGCCTATCACTAGTTGAGCCAGGGGGCTTGCCCTCCCGGAATTCGTCTTTAACATAGTTTATTAACTAGTCATGCCTGGTTTGGAATCCGTCTGCCCTGAAACGCTTTTCAAAAATGCAACAGCCAATTAAAACTGTTAGTGGCTTCTTGAGAAGAAATCAATGGAGAAGCAAAAACCAACATTGTTTTCTTCGTCAAAATAGTTTTATCTCTGTTTTTCATGCCTGCCAGACACATTTGTAACGGTTAGAAAAGTCCAACTGAAAAACGTAGGAAGATGGCCGATCGGAAGTGGCGCCATTCATAAATAAACATGATGGTAATGGCTAAATCTTTTAAATGAAAGGTTAGTATGGCCTGTTTACATATTTGTTGATTTAATCGAGAATATGATGCGACCGAGAGACTCGTGGAGCTATTTTTTTTATCTCTAGATCCACCAAAAGTTCCGAGAAAATAACTGAACCCAGTTATTTGATGCATGGGAACGTTTTAGCTGACCACGAGGCTTCTGACCTGAACGAATTCACGCGAATTGACGATTGGCCACTGTCAATCTCGTTTCCCGAGGAGCGGTTAAGATGGTGACCAGGAAAAGTGCGCGTTCGTTAGTTAGTTAAGTAGCTTTGTTGTGTTTTTATGGGTTTCTTCTAATAACTTAGTTTAGCTTAGTTTAGTGTAGTTCAGTTAGTTCAGTCAGAAATTAAATTAACTTAAGTGTGAATCAGTGGGTTTCTGTGTTGGATTACACACAGTGATGGTGATTGCAAACCTACCGTATTTTATTACGTATTAAATTGGATCGTCATTGGTTTATTAATTGTCGAACTGTTCTAATTGGGGTTAATAATACAAAAGTTATATGCAAAAGTTGATTTGAAGAGCCAAATAAATTATTTTTAATTTTGATAAAATTTTAATTTGCGTTAAATGTTGTGAATTACCAAATCGTCTTTGTGGTGGCTCGTATAAACTAATGCAATAGAAAATCATTATCAATCATTATCGTCAAATTATTAATTAATTTGCAGTTATTTACCATCGGTTTTTGGGTGAATATTAATTTTAGCTTTCAATGCCATGTTCCACGTATGTGTCTGGTATTACTGAATAAGATTGATTATTTGTCTTTTCTTTTCATGTGTCACGATAAATGACCATGGAATTCACACATATACTTTTTAAGTTCAATTTTTTACTTTACTAAAAATGACCGTTTTTAATGAAATTATTAATATAATCTTATTTAACACTTCTGAGAACCATCAAAAACCTATTTAAGTATGGATGCAATAGAGACTTGCGCAAGTACAAATTTGTTACGTCAGTCTCAACGTACGTAGTTGTTTACGTTGCTACATACAGATCAAGGCATGTGCTATTAATGCAATAAACATAAACAATGCAATAAAAAGGTAGAAATTTATAAACTCACAAATCCACAATGTTGGATTTATCAATTTGTAAATCCAAAATTAAGATTTATGGATTTGTAAATTCAAAATCCAAATATTTATGAATTTTTAAATTCAAAACAAAGATTCATAGACTTGTAAATCCAAAATAAAAATTTATGGATTTGTAAATCCAAATTCCGAATATTTATAAAGATTTACTCAACAAAAGCAGTTATGGATTTATAAATCCACAAATCCAACATCTGGATTTGTTGATTTATAAATACAAAATCCAAAATTGCTTAGCTTGAAAATACTGGCAATTAATAATAATTCGAAAACAGATGCCAATGGATTTTTTATATTATTCACGACGAAGCAAACAATGTTAATTGCTTGTCTATTGTTTTTTTCTTAAGAGGCCACTAACAGTTTTGATTGACAGTTGCACTTTTGTGCATTTTGTCAACCAATAAGATACTTGAACAAAAGATGACGTTATTTTGGATACACAAAGTTTGAGTATAATTCCATTGACCAGGTGACCAAAAGGGTTGACAAGAGATGACCTGGAGCAAAACCAATCTCTTGGTGATGGAATTTAAACTTAAACAAACTTACCTGTGAAGTTTGAGAATAATCAGTGAAATCAATGGAATTACTTGGAATCATTGATTCCACTGATTACAGGAAATCACTTAAAATCTTGTGGAATCAATTTGAATCAATTGGAATCAATTGGAATCTGTTGGAATCAATTGGAATCAATTGGAATCAATTGGAATCAATTGGAATCACTTGGAATCACTTGGAATCTGTTGGAATCTGTTGGAATCTGTTGGAATCTGTTGGAATCTGTTGGAATCTGTTGGAATCTGTTGGAATCTGTTGGAAT